>WNGS01027785.1:0-11235 GCA_020271785.1 Procambarus virginalis | reverse complement strand
GTTGACGTCGACCTCGTTCTGGCGCCCTCCTGCGACGTTGCTGGAACCATGTGTATTGGCATTTGCCTTTCTATTGGATAATTTCGCCAACGTGGGAGGGGGGATCTGCTGCATGGGTAACAGCTTCTCCTCCATATCTACCTACCCAGGCTTTGCGCCCTGGAGAGGACACTCCAGCTTCGCCTCACAGCGTCGAACCAACACGGGAAGCGACAGTCTACCGGTTTTAAGTCTTCTGCTCGATTGGCGAAGAGTGTGACGCCAGGGTTGCTTCTGACGGTGGGAGGGGTCATGCGCCCCCACTGGGCAGCTACCGCCCGCCTCAAGCTGGGCAAACCCAGCCAATAAGGTGTTGCCTCGCCACGGTCGTTAACCTCACTGGGGCGTGGGGTTTAGGGTGAAAACCGACAAGCGGCCCGACAACTTTGCACCAAGCAATACCATACCAAAAAGAAAATATCAACTGCCTAAAGCTGGGCACATGGAACGTCAGGACACTGACACCAGGTTTCTCTGACGACCTGCAAGAAATCAATGACGCCCGAAAAACAGCAATCATCGATAGGGAGCTGAGCAAACTGCAGATGGATATTGTTGCTCTCCAAGAGACCAGGCTCCCTGGATCAGGATCTGTGAGAGAGAGGACTTCTCTTTCTTCTGGCAAGGAAAACCACCTGATGAGACCAGAGAACATGGTGTGGGATTTGCAGTCAGGAATGCACTGTTGGGATACATTATGCCACCGATGGGGGAAACCGAACGAATTCTGTCTCTGCAACTGCACTCCCAAACAGGACCAGTCAATGTAATTAGTGCATATGCACCAACCCTGACATAGAGGCAAAGGAAAAATTCTACGATGACCTCAACAGAGTCATAGCGAGAATCCCTGTAAAGGAGCCACTGTTCATCCTCGGCGACTTCAACGCCAGAGTGGGTGCCGAGCACAACATTGGCCCACTTGTCTGGGTCAATTCGGCATAGGGAGGATGAATGAGAACGGGCAACGTCTGCTAGAACTCTGCTGCCTTCATGGTCTCTGTGTCACCAACACGTTCTTCGGCACAAAGCCTCAACACCGAGTATCTTGGAGACACCCCAGATCCAAGCACTGGCACCAGCTTGACCTGATTCTTACCAGGCGTGCAAGTCTACCCAGCGTCAAGATTACGCGTAGCTACCAGAGTGCTGTCTGTGACACCGACCATCCCTGGTCTGTAGCAGGGTCAAGATGCAACCAAAGAAGATTCATCACTCGAAAAAGGCGGGCAGACCTCGCATCGACACCACTAAGACCCGAAACCAGGACAAGGTGAAAGATTTTGCACGCGTGCTCGAGGAAGCTCTCCCTGGCCCAGCCGGGGTCACTGCCTGTAAAAGATGGGAGCACTTCAGAGACGCTGTGTTCAACGCTGCCATTTCCACCTTTGGCAAGAAGACCAGCAGGTCGGCTGACTGGTTCGAGGCTCACTCGGAAGAGATGACACCTGTCATTGAAGAGAAGAGAAACGCCTTGGCAGCCTACAAAGCCTGCCCAAGTCAGCGCAACTTACAGATCTTCGGGCCATCCGCTGCAAAGTACAGCAGAGCGCCAGGCGATGTGCCAACAACTATTGGCTCCAGCTCTGCTCCCAGATACAGACTGCAGCGGATACAGGCAATGTAAGGGGAATGTATGACGGCATCAAGCAGGCCCTCGGCCCAATCCAGAGGAAGACCGCTCCTCTGAAATCTGCCACTGGCGAGGTGATTCAGGACCAGACACTGCAGCTGAAGCGCTGGGTCGAGCACTACTCTGAGCTATACGCCAGGGACAATGTGGTCACCGAAGACGCCCTGAGCGCCATTGAGTGTCTGCCTGTGCTAATGGAGCTCGACAGCGAACCGACCCTCGAAGAACTCAGCGATGCCCTAGACTCCCTTGCTCCTGGTAAAGCTCCTGGCAAAGATGGCATTCCTGCTGAGACTTGAAGTGCTGCAGAGGTAGCCTGCTCATGGAGCTGCATGAAATTCTCTGCCTCTGCTGGGAAGAAGGAGAGGTGCCACAGGACATGAGGGATGCCAACATCGTCACGCTGTATAAGAATAAAGGTGACAGGGGCGACTGCAACAACTACCGTGGAATCTCCCTCCTCAGTACTGTCGGAAAGCTGTTTGCTCGAGTCGCATTGAAGAGGCTCCAAGTACTTGCAGAGAGAGTCTATCCAGAATCACAATGCGGATTCAGAGCTGACAGGTCCACAATCGACATGGTCTTTTCCTCAGACAACTGCAGGAGAAATGCAAGGAACAGAAGCAGCCACTCTTCATAGCCTTCATAGATCTGACGAAGGCCTTCGACCTCGTCAGCAGGGATGGCCTGTTCAAGATCCTCCCCAAGATCGGATGCCCACCCAGGCTCATCAGATCATCAGATCTTTCCATGAGAACATGAGGGGCACCGTGGTCTTTGATGGACTAACATCAGACGCCTTTGACATCCGAAGTGAGTAAAGCAGGGCTGCGTACTGGCTCCAACCCTATTCGGGATTTTCTTCGCAGTTATGCTGCGGCACGCCTTCGGATCTGTCATGGAAGGCATTTACCTCCGGACCAGGTCGGATGGAAAGCTCTTTAACCTCGCCAGGCTGAGAGCCAAGACGAAGGTTCGGCTGAGGTGTCTGCGCGACTTCCTTTTGCCGACGACGCAGCAGTCACTGCCCACTCAGCCGAAGACCTCCAACGGCTCATGACCCGCTTCAGCGAGGCCTCTCAGGCTTTCGGACTCACCATCAGCCTGAAGAAAACACAAGTCATGGGACAAGGAGTGGACTCCCCACCTGACATCGGCATCTCCGATTCCAAACTGGAAGTCGTTCACGACTTCGTGTACCTGGGCTCCACAATCTCTGACTCCCTCTCTCTTGATACGGAGCTAAACAAACGCATCGGTAAGGCATCTACTACCATGTCCAGACTGACAAAGAGAGTGTGGGCCAACAATAGGCTGACTGAGTATACTAAGATTCAGGTTTACAGAGCCTGTGTCCTGAGCACTCTCCTTTATGGCAGTGAGTCTTGGACACTCCGCGCCCGTCAGGAAAGACAGCTGAATGCCTTCCACATGCGCTGCCTTCGACACATCTTGGACATCACCTGGCAGGACAAGGTGACAAACAACAACGTCTTGGGGAGAGCAAGAATCACCAGCATGTACACAATGCTGAAACAGAGACGAATGCGCTGGCGGGCACGTTGTGCGAATGGGCGACGGCAGGATTCCCAAGGATCTCCTGTACGGAGAGTTGAGGCAGGGAAAGCGTTCAACAGGCAAACCCAGCTACGGTACAAAGACGTATGCAAGAGGGACCTGAAAGCCATGGACGTCGATCTTGCTATATGGGAGACACTGGCTGCAGACCGTTCAGCCTGGAGGCAGTCTGTTCAAAGAGGTCTCTCCAAGTTCGAGGAGTCACTTGCCAAGGAATCGGAGGCAAAGAGACAGAGAAGGAAAGCCAGTAGCCAGGAAGACAGACCAGAATCGGACTTTGTTTGTGCTCGGTGTGGGATGGACTGCCACTCTCGGATTGGCCTCATCAGTCACACCAGACGCTGCACCAGGATTGACAACCAGAGCGCAACTCCATAGTCTCCCGAGACTGAAGGATGCCTACTATATATATATATATATATATATATATATATTATATTATATATATATATATATATATATATATTATATATATATATATAATATTATTGTCGTACCTAGTAGCCAGAACGCACTTTTCAGCCTACTATGCAAGGCCCGATTTGCCTAATAAGCAAGTTTCCTGAATTAATATATTTTCTCTAATTTTTTTCTTATGAAATGATAAAGCTACTCATTTCATTATGTATGAGGTCAATTTTATTTTATTGGAGTTAAATTAACGTAGATATATGACCGAACCTAACCAACCCTACCTAACCTAACCTAACCTATCTTTATAGGTTAAGTTAGGTTAGGTAGCCGAAAAAGTTAGGTTAGGTTAGGTTAGGTAGGTTAGGTAGTCGAAAAAACATTAATTCATGAAAACTTGGCTTATTAGGCAAATCAGGCCTTGCATAGTAGGCTGAGAAGTGCGTTCTGGCTACTAGGTACGACATATATATATATATATATATATATATATATATATTATATATATATATAATATATATATATATATATATTATAATATATAGAATGAAAAACTCACACCCCAGAAGTGACTCGAACCCATACTCCCAGGAGCAACGCAATGGTATGTACAAGACGCCTTAAACCACTTGACCATCACGACCGGACATAATGAGGTGATAGCCGAAGCTATTTGAACCATCCCACCGCCGGCACTCGGATGGTTATCTTGGGCATAGCATTTACCAAATTACCTCATTCTTTGGGGCACACGTGAGGAACACAAATGCGAACAAAAAATATATATATATATATATATATATATATATAATTATATATTAATATATATTATATATAATGTATATATATACATATATATATATGTTATGTCGTATGTCGACACCTAGTCGACATACGTACGACATGTATGTCGTACCTAGTAGCCAGAACGCACTTCTCAGCCTACTATGCAAGGCCCGATTTGCCTAATAGGCCAAGTTTTCATGAATTCATTGTTTTTCGATTACCTAACCTACCTAACCTAACCTAACCTAACTTTTTCGGCTACCTAACCTAACCTAACCTATAAAGATAGGTTAGGTTAGGTTACGTAGGGTTCGTTAGGTTCGGTCATATATCTACATTATTTTAACTCCAATACAAAATAATTGACCTTATACATAATGAAATGGGTAGCTTTATCATTTCATAAGAAAAAATTAGAGAAAATATATTAATTCATGAAAACTTGGCTTATTATGCAAATCTGGCCTTGCATATGGAAGAAAAATCTACATTAATTTTAACTCCAATAAAAATAATTGACCTCATACATAATGAAATGGGTAGCTTTATCATTTCATAAGAAAAAAATTAGAGAAAATATATTAATTCATGAAACTTGGCTTATTATGCAAATCTGGCCTTGAACGATATGGAAGAAAATGCAGAATAGAGCCAGTGAAGAGCAGGGGTGCCATAGGCACAATCAGAGAACACTGTATAAACATCAGAGGTCCGCGGTTGTTCAACGTCCTCCCAGCAAGCATAAGAAATATTGCCGGAACAACCGTGGACATCTTCAAGAGGAAACTAGATTTATTCCTCCAAGGAGTTCGGACCAGCCGGCTGTGGTGGGTATGTGGGCCTGCGGGCCGCTCCAAGCAACAGCCTAGTGGACCAAACTCTCACAAGTCAAGCCTGGCCTCGGGCCGGGCTTGGGGAGTAGAAGAACTCCCAGAACCCCATCAACCAGGTAACCAGGTATCATAGTAGGCCAAAAAGTGAGTTCTGGCTACTAGGTACGAAGGGTACCCCCTTCCTTTTTTTATGCTTTATTGTGTATTTAAAGGTTACAAAACATACAAGACAAATGCCTAAAGGTTATGGATCTCTTGAAGCTCCTCCGCTTCCGGACAGGAACCGAGGACGCAGCAAGCATTTCCCCTCTGGATCGCCACACTGAGGCGCTGAAACAAAAAAACTGCAAGCCCTTGGGTCTCTGGTGACGTCAATGAGCTTGGAACCCAATTCCTTGAGAATCCCAAGGCACTCTTGCCCCAGGGGCCATGCATCTCAGACGCTATGGGAACAAAGAGGTATTGACCCCCCAGTCGCCTGTACTTGAGTGATTTTGCTGTTCCCTGTGATTTGCCGCCCCACCTGCTTGATCAGCTCCGAAGTGTACATAGGTGTCAGCCAGGGTGGATACACATGTGTAGTCCCACACCAACTGTCTATCCTCCTTCCATGAGTATATGGTGATGCCATCAGGGCGAAGTGCGGGGAAATCCTTGTTTTGGACCCCTAGGATGCGAGATTCTCTCTCCGCTGGGCACCTAGCTGAGACGAGGCTTCTCTTGATGATGTCATTGACCTCGTTGTGTCTTGCATGCCAGCCCTTTGTGCTTCCGCAATGCAAACCATGCAGTCCGTATTGGTCTGCTTCCACCCTGTTGCAAATATACTTGTATTCAGTGTGAATTGGGGCACCAAGGCGGAGGGCCACTGCTACACGAAGGGATTCTGGATCTAGGCGCGTGCCCATTATAATATATATATATATATATGTTATTAAATATGACCGAAAAAGTAGATTAATAATTCTAACCACGAATTTCTCAATTTTCCTTATGTTTGTTTTTACTGATGACGGTAAATTAAAATCAATTCTCCAAAAATTCCATTCTTTATTTCTTAGTCTGACGCGACACTTGAGCGCGTTTCGTAAAACTTATTACATTTCAAAGACTTTCAGTTTACACACACAACAGAACAAGTAAGAACGGAACAGAGTTTAAATACATGCATTTGGGTGAAGGTGACATGTTACAATGGGTTTTGGGGTGAGGTGAGAACAAACACAGAACACCGAAAACAATGGGTATAAATGAAGAATAGATCTGTAACTGCCTGAAGTCCTATTGGCCCGTATTTCTTGATGTTCTATATTGGAGCGGAGTTGCAGTGGGTAGATATAATATGCGTTAAGGCAACACTATATCTACCCATTTTCTATAGTAGTGCTTAACGCACTTACTATATTCTACATCCCACTTCAAGACTCCCTCCAATATAGAAACATCAAGCCATATCAGGCCATAGGCCTTCTGCCATTACAGATCTATTCTTCCCTTATCAGCATTGTTTCCGGTTCTGTGGTTTTTCTCACCTCACCCCAAACCATTGTAAACTGTCACCTCACCCAAATGCATGTATTTAAAATCTGTTCAGTTATAAGTTGTTCTGTTGTGTTGTAACTAAAGTCTTATGAAAATTTAATACATTTGTAACGAAAGCGCTCAAGTGGCCGTCAGACTAAGAATAAAGAATTATTTTGGATATTGATTTTTAATTTACCGTCATCCAGTAAAACAAACTAAGAAATTGGAAATTCGTGTTAGAATTAGTTATCTTACTTTTTACGGATCCAATATGTTACTACATGTCTTATGGAAAACTGCTCACCAAATATACTAATAGTATAATATCTACGTCTCTCTCATCTCTTCCTAATCACATATCTATATCCGTCAACGAGCTCTCTCTATATAAGATATATCCTCTATATATTCTATAATATCATATACCCCATAGGTCGTACCCTAGTAGCCAGAACGCACTTCTCTCAGCCTACTATGCAAGCCCCAAGTTGCCTAATAACCAAGTTTTCATGAATTAGTTATTTTTCGACTACCTACCGCCCTAACCGTAACCGACCTAACGTTTCGGCGACCTAACCGAATCGAACCTAGAAGTATGTTAGGTTTAGAGTTAGATAGGGTTTACATTAGTTTCACGATCATATTATTCTAATGAACTCTTCACATAAAATAAATTGACCTCATAACATACTGGAAAGGGGTAGGTTTATCTTCTCAAAACGCAAATGAGAGAACTATATGTGGATTCGGAAAAAATTAGCGATACTTAGGCAACACTCCATTTCCTCTTAAGCTGAGATCTTCGTGGCTACTTATACGACATATTATTTATATATATTAATATATAATATATATCTATCTTATATATTATTAATATATATAAGTATATATAGAAATATACATATTTATCAAAGGAATACAATTTGGGTTCAGAAGCGAACATAGAGTTTAAGTGACATTTACCGTCTTTGTAGGCCAATAGCACGCATACGTTTCGGCCAAACCCTTAGGTAAATATCCCTTCAACCGAAGGTGGCGAGTGTCTTACCCACACGGTTTAAACCTTCGATTATTTACTTACGTTTACCAAATGTAATTTTTCACCCCGTTACTTTGATTTTTATTGTTGGGAGGAGGAGTACATTAAATATGTTTAGTACAATTTATATTTAAATTATATATCTGTTTTAGAACCATTAGAAGACGCCTCTCGGGAGCGTCATAAGGTGGGTTACATGGCTAGCGCCGGAACTCTTTCTATGCTCTACGATTCTTACATTCATAAGCATTTATCACATATTTTATTTTAGTCACGGTCTATGTTATAACACATGGATCAGGCCTGGCTATTTATAAATCCTAGAGAATAGAGAGTCTACTGAGATCAGCATGGTAAGCCACCACTTGAATACTCTAATCCAGAGAGAGCTCGATAAGGGTTCTTAACGGATGATTAAGGGAAAAAAATGTCAAATTTAAGGGGAAACTACAAACAAAAATGAGTCACTGAAATGGTGAACAAAACAAGTGGGGGGGAAAGATAAAGAAAAAGGGTAAACGGGGGGCGAGAACTACGCCAACTTTTGCGAGGGACTTTAAACCTTGGGTTTTTGGCCGAAACCTAGCGTGCTCGTGCCTTTACAGACCTGTAATGTCACCTTAAACTCATTTTCTCTCGAACCAATGATAACTTCATTGTAATATATATATATATTATATATATATAATCTATCTATATCTAGATCAAATATATATCTATCTTATATATAATATATATATCTATATATATATATATGCGGTCCCTAGTAGCCCGAACGCACTTCCAGCCTACTATGCAGGCCTGATTTTTGCCTAATGAACTAAGTTTTCCCTGAAATAATTAATTTTCTCTCATTTTTTTCTTTATGAATGATCAACCTACCCATTTCAATTATATATGAGTCAATTTTTATTGTTATTGAAGTTAAAATTAGCATAGAAGCGCCTAACCACCCTACCTAACCTAACCTAATAATATCGTTATAGGGTAATTAGGTGAGTGTCGCCGAAAATGTTAGTAGGGTAGGTTAGGTAGGATTAAAGAGTAGTGAAAAATATGTTCAGACCACTGGGCTTTTGGCAATTATGGAAGCCTTGGCATAGTGAGCTTCAGAATATTCGGTTCTGGCTACTATACCGACATATGTGTATTTATATATATATATATTATATAATTATATATTAATATATATATATATATATATCTATATATCTACATCTCTCTAATAATATATATAATCTTACTATCGTATCTTTGGGTAGCATCTTCCATTACATAGTTACTAAATATAGCCGACGAAAGTAAGAATATATTTCGACACAATTTCTCTCACAACTAGTTTCCTTCATGTTTTGGGGTTACGGGAGGGACGGTAATGTAAAAATCAATTCTCCAAAATTCTGCTTTATGTCTTCTCCAGGACGCGCCACTTGAGCGCGTTTCGTAAAAACTTAGACTTTTACACAGACTTTAAGGAACACACCGAACAACGAACAATTACTAACAGAGTTTAATACTCAGGGTGAGGTGGACATTTATCAATGGTTGTGGGGTGTGTAAGACAAACAGACCAGGAAACACTGAATGCAGATATAAGGAGAAATAGATCTGTAACGGCAGAGGGCATATTGGCCCTTATTTCTTAGATGTTTCTCATTAATTGAGCGGAGTCTGAAGGTGGGTTGGTGCTGACAGCCCTACTATAGTGGTAGAAATAGTAGTGCGTTAAACGCCTCTACAATATTACTACACACTTTCAGACTCCCGATCCATAAGTAAAACATCAGAAATACGCAATGGCCCTTCCTGCCGTCATGCTCTATCATCCCTTACCATTGTTTTCGTGTTCTCTTTTTGTGCTTCCCTCTACCCACCCATGGTAACGGTCACATCCCCCCAGCAGTTTTTAAATCTTGTATTCCATTTTAGTTGGTCGGTTTGTGTAAACTCGTCTTTGAAAATGTAGATAGTTTTCCAGAACTTCGCTCAGTGTCGCGTCAGGACTCGAAATAGTATAGATTTTAGAAGGATTTTAATTTACCGTCAATCATAAACCACATAGGACATTGAACGAAAATGTGCGTGTTAGTAAAGTTTATTACTACTTACTTTTTCTTCAATATATTATAACATTTTATTCAGACTCTTGATAATGGCACCGCGCCTGATCCAAATCGCCTCCGTGTTAAGAAAGCTTTTCCTCCGCATTGTTATCCTAAACACCCAATCACAACTGAATACAGTATATTTGCAATGGGGGTGTGGAAGCATACCAATACGTACTGGCCAGGGATATGCATTGCGAAGCACAAGGAGCTGGCATTCAAGACACAACAGTCATACATCATCAAGAGAAGCCATCCTCTCATCTATGTTCCATCGGAGAGAGAACTCTCGCATCCTGGGCCAAACAGGATTAACCCCACTAATATCGCCACCTGAGGCATCAGCCAATACTCATGGAGATGTATGATAGACTTGTTTTGGACGACCACAGATGGTGTATCCACCCTGGCTGACACCTATAAACTTCGTAGCTGGAATCAGAGTAGGGCGCAAATCACGAGGAAACAGCAAAATCACTCAGTAAACAGGCAGACTGGGGGTCATACCTCTTTGTTCCCTAAGCTCTGAATCATGGACCCCACCCGCTGTGCAAAGATGGGGGGCCTTGGATTCTCCGGAATTGGGTTCCAAGCTACTTGACGTCACCAGAGACCCAGGGCTTGCAGTTTTTTGTTTCAGCCCTCGTGTGGCGATCCAAAGGGGAAAATGCTTGCTCGTCCTGTTCCTGTCCGGAAACGTAGGCAGCTTCAAGAGATATCATAACCTTTGTCTTTGTCTTGTAGGTTTTTGTAACCTTGTAAAATACCCAAATAAGCATAAAAAAGGAAGGGTACACTCGTAACCTAGTAGCCAGAACCTCCTTTTTGCACCTACTATGATACCATGTATGACATGGGTTAATTAGGGTTCTGGGAGTTCTTCTCTACTCCCCGCAATCACGGCCCCGACCAGCTTGACTTTGTGTTAGTTGATGAAGCCACTAGGCTGTTAGCTTTGACGGCGCCGCATCCCACACATACCCACCACAGCCCGGGCTGAGTCCAACTCCTTGGAGGAATAATCTAGTTGTTTCCTCTTGAAGATGCCCACTGTTGTTCCTCAATTTCTTATAGGCGCTGGGAGAACGTTGAACAAGCGCGGACCCCTGATGTTTTGATCCTGTTCTCTGAGTAGGCCCTATGGCACACCTGCTCGCACTGCTCGATGCTGCAATGGGCGTATATCCAGGCGGGCAAGGCACGAAGTGTGCATAATAGCAGTGGGCAAGGAATTATATATTTTCTCTATTTATTTCTATAATGGATGAAACTAACGCCCATTTCATT
>WNGS01027777.1:0-11201 GCA_020271785.1 Procambarus virginalis | reverse complement strand
ACCCACCAGCCCCCAGGCGGGGGGAGGGGGGAGTGATGGTGGAGGCTCTCGAGCTGCCTACAGTAGTTAGTGAAAAGTTAGTGCGTTCATAACCAAATCGGTGAGTGTAGTGTTAAAAACAAAGTGCACTAGTGATTCCCCGAGTGTTGATAGTGTGTAACAAGTGCGATTTCCCCGAGTGTTGATAGTGTGTAACAAGTCTCCGTAACAAGTTAGCAGTCTCCGTGGTGTAGTGGTAAGACACTCGCCTGGCGTTCCGCGAGCGCTATGTCATGGGTTCGTATCCTGGCCGGGGAGGATTTACTGGGCGCAATTCCTTAACTGTAGCCTCTGTTTAACGCAACAGTAAATGTGTACTTGGATGAAAAAACGATTCAACGCGGCGGGGATCGTATTCCAGGGACCTGCCCGAAACGCTACGCGTACTAGTGGCTGTACAAGAATGTAACAACTCTTGTATATATCAAAAAAAAAAAAAAAAAAAAAAAAAAAAAAAAAAAAAAAAAAAAAAAAAAAAAAAAGTGAGACGGCGGCCTCCCTCGCGTGCCCCCCTCCACCACCCCCGCCCGCCATCTTCCCCCACCCCGGTACCTGCGCCCGACCCAGCCAGCCGCCCATCAACACACAGCCTACCCACACACGGTGCCCAGGCCATGCCCAACTCCCCCAGGAGGGTAATGCTTGCCGTGTTACTCTCCACCCGGGAAGGAGAGGGTGCACTCAGTGGGCAGCCAGGCGTCATCACATCTAGGCATGGCACATGTCGCACCTGACACACAGCCTCTTTCCAGCCAAGAAGATGACCGCTCAAGAGGAAACTGTCAAGTGTGTGACAGACGGTATCGTCTCAATTCAAATGGAACTGTCTGCTATCATACTGTCAATTCAGGTGTTGTCTCGGGTCTAGGCGCCTGCCCCGGGGCAGCAACGATGGACAACCTGCTGCAGGAGCGAGGAACAATACCTCCCTCAACTTCATTTCAGCAGATAATCTGCTTGAAGCAGTCAAAGCGACGTCCACCAGGACCTTGCCCCACATCCCCAAGGCTGCCCGTCACCAAGCAGCAGCCAAACTCACCAGTCTGCTGACAAAGGTCAACAATGCTCCCAGAACCTCTGCATCGTGGCACAATCTCCTTCTATTTGGGAATGCATGCCTAGCATTACCGCCCAGGAGAGACAAGTCATTAGCAACCTCTGTAATCAGGGCACTTAATGAATTCCCCAGAGCAGACAACCTGGTCCGCCTCCCCCCTCATGCCAAGAACACCAGCCGCAGGACGGCCAACAATAACTCATCTGAGAACCACAAAATGAGAGCACAGATCACCAGGAAAATAGAAGAGGGCAATACCACAGGTGCCATCAGAATCATGACCAGCGATGACACTATTGCCCCCAGGAACGCCACGACAGCAGAGGCTCTTCAAGACAAACACCCACGCAGAGCCCCCGACAGCAGCAGGGATCCCCAGGAAAACAATGTTGGCATAGAACCCTTGACTGTTCGAGAATCTGAGGTGTACAAAGCAGCCATGTCTTTCCCAACAGGTTCAGCAGGGGGCTTTACAGGTCTAAGACCCCAGCACATCAAACAAATGCTGAACCCGGTGCTTGGAGATGCTGCAAAGGACCTTCTAGTGGAACTTACCAGATTCTCCAACATGTGTTTGGCTGGCGGCATCCCTGAGGATATCAGGCCTGTCTTTTATGGAGCAGCACTCTGTGCTCTAAAGAAGAAGGATAGGGGTATCAGGCCCATTGCCGTTGGCAACACCCTCCGACGCCTCGTAGCTAAGGCTGCAGTGAGATCTATCAGCCAGGAAGCAGCCACCTTGCTGAAACCTCATCAGCTCGGGTTTGGGATTCCCCTAGGTTGTGAAGCTGCAGCACATGCAGCGCGGGCTTACATTGCTGATCTCCCGGACCAGAAGGCACTAGTAAAGCTTGACTTCAAAAATGCTTTCAATCAAGTCAGACGAGACGCTGTCCTCAGGGCTGTACACAACCATTTCCGTCCCCTTTACCCGTTCATCCGATCGTGCTACAGTGGGGACTCTAAGCTTCTTTTTGGGGAACATGAAATAAACTCCTGTGAAGGTGTCCAACAAGGTGACCCCTAGCACCCCTCCTTTTCTGCCTAGCTATCAAAGAGGTCACTGATAGTCTGACAAGCGAGCTAAACATCTGGTACCTGGATGATGGCACTCTCGCTGGAACCCGGAAACCATTTTGGAGGATATAAGGAAAATCCAGGAGCAGGGAGCAGCCTTAGGCCTCATTCTCAATGCATCCAAGTGTGAAATAATCTCCCGCAACCAAGACATCACTGGGCAAATACAAAATGTTCTTCCAGACATTCTCGTTGTCGAGCCACCGGACTGCACTCTCCTGGGTGCCCCCATTGGCCCACGAGCAATCGAGGAGGTCCTGGCTGCAAAAATCACTGATCTAAAGAGAATGCTGGACAGGATTGACAAGATTGATGCCCATGATGCTCTCTTTCTCCTCACAAGATGCCTGTCTCTCCCTAAGTTGACCTACTTTCTGAGATGTTCTCCATCCTACAGCAGCCCTAAGTTAAATGTGTATGACACCCTTCTGAGGTCCATGCTGGTGAAAGTCCTGAACCTGCCATTGGACGACTCTCAGTGGGAGCAAGCAACCCTTCCTGTAAGACTTGGTGGCCTTGGTGTCCGCACAGCCTCCCAAATTGCTCTACCAGCCTTCCTTTCCTCCTCCCACGCATCGCACGACCTCGTCAGAGATATCTTACCTGCAACCCTGAGAGATTCAGCAGGAATACACGATCCTGCTTTCACTGAATGTTCAAATCAGTGGGATGTTCTTGCAGCCCTTGCAAACATTATAGAGCCAACAAAACAACACAAACAGTCCGGCTGGGACTACCCTCTAGTGGAAAAAGTAGCTGATACCATGCTCAGTGCTGCAACATCAGACAAGGAGAAAGCCCGCCTCAGAGCAGTGCATGCCCCCCATGCAGGAGACTTCCTCCTGGCAGTACCCATGTCAGCAATGGGCACGCGCCTAGATCCAGAATCCCTTCATGTAGCAGTGGCCCTCCGCCTTGGTGCCCCAATTCACACTGAATACAAGTGTATTTGCAACAGGGTGGAAGCAGACCAATACGGACTGCATGGGTTGCATTGTGGAAGCACAAAGGGCTGGCATGCAAGACACAACGAGGTCAATGACATCATCAAGAGAAGCCTCGTCTCAGCTAAGTGCCCAGCGGAGAGAGAACCTCGCATCCTAGGGGTCCAAAACCCGGATTTCCCCGCACTTCGCCCTGATGGCATCACCATATACTCATGGAAGGAGGGTAGACAGTTGGTGTGGGACTAAACATGTGTATCCACCCTGGCTGACACCTATGTACACTTCGGAGCTGATCAAGCAGGTGGGGTGGCCAACCACAGGGAAACAGCAAAATCTCTCAAATACTGGCGACTGGCAGGTCAATACCTCTTTGTTCCCATAGCGTCTGAGACGCATGGCCCCTGGGGCAAGAGTGCCTTGGGATTTCTCAAGGAATTGGGTTCCAAGCTCATTGACGTCACCAGAGACCCAAGGGCTTGCAGTTTTTTGTTTCAGCGCCTCAGTGTGGCGATCCAGAGGGGAAATGCTTGCTGCGTCCTCGGTTCCTGTCCAGAAGCGGAGGAGCTTCAAGAGATCCATAACCTTTAGGCATTTGTCTTGTATGTTTTGTAACCTTTAAATACACAATAAAGCATAAGAAAAAAAAGGAAGGGGGTGGTAGGAGAAAAGCACACAGAAACTGTATTGGAGGGGACCTACATTCCCTCCAATGCGCTATGTGTGATTTCCTCCGAGGCTATGGGTCCTCCTTCTTCCAGCCAGAGGTGGTACTTCCTTCCATATATATATATATATATATATATATATATATATATATATATATATATATATATATATATATATATATATATATATATATATATATATATGAAAATGAAAACTCACACCCCAGAAGTGACTCGAACCCATACTCCCAGGAGCAACGCAACTGGTATGTACAGGGACGACTTAAACCGCTTGACCATCACGACCGGACAAAAGGAAGTGATAGCCTGAGCTATATGAACCACTTCCCCGCCGGCACTTGGATGGTTATCTTGGGCATAGCATTTTATCAAATCACCTCATTTTTTGGGGCAACACGTGAGGAACACAAATGCGAACAAGCCTGAATGGAGTCCTGTGTTGAAAGTTTTGTTCACCTCATCCAAAACTGTTGTAACATATCACCTCACCCAAAATGCGGGTATAAAATGAAAAATGAAAGTTGTTTAAATCATAGCATAGTAAGAACTCTGTTTAGTGTTAGAAGGTTATAGTTGTGTGTGTGTAAGCTAAAAGTCTTTGAAAATGTAATAAGTTATTGTGAAACGCGTTTAAGTGTCGCGTCAGACTAGAAATAAAAATTAATTTTGGAGAATTGATTTTTCAATTACCATCAACAGTGAAACGAAACATAAGAAATATTGAGAAAATTCGTGTTAGAATTATTAATCTTACTTTTTTGGTCATATGTAATAATAATAATATATATATATATATATATATATATATATATATATATATATATATATATATATATATATATATATATATATATATATTGTGACGGTAAAGTGTTGGAGTGTTGATGTTCGGCAGTCCCCCAATGGCAGGTGTCAATGCCTGGTCACACAACAAAAAAAGAGACTGCTTGCCTGTTTGTCTGTGGTAAGGTAAGGGAAGACATGCAAAACACAAAGTATAAACAATGAAACTTTAATTAATTTAGAAAACAAAATATGAACAAAGACAATCCCTTGGCTTAAGTGAAATTTAAAACAAGTCAAAACACAAGAAAACATAAATAATTACTAGGGCTGAAATTTACTCTATAATAAAATAATCTATAATGCACTAACAATCAGGTGCTGAGAATATTGGCTATAGCTGCTACCTCCCTTAGTATACGACAGCCAGAGAGCTTAGTATACCAGAGAGAGATGTCAACTCTAAGAGCACAAAGAATATTTTGAGGATGACGGCTGGAGCCAGCCCAGACGTCGACTCGGCTAGATGACGTGAGTGCAGGTGCAGGTGTGCTGCTGGCGACACCAGCCAATCGGGAGCAGGCAGGCGGAGAATGTGTCGTTAGCTCGTTGAAGACGGGCGGTGAGCCGGCGTGAAAAGGGGGGTGAAGGGGGGGTTTGCAGGGTACGTTTTGCTTCCGGGTCAAAACGTTTTGTGCTACTGGTGGACATATCTTGAATGTAGCATCTTTCACTTGTAATAATAATGTAACTTGGATAGGGAAGAGCAGGCTCAATCTCTCTTGAAAGAGATTATCATCACAATATATATATATATATATATATACATATATATATATATGTATATATATATATATATATATATATATATATGTATATATATATATATATATATATATATATATATATATATATATATATATATATATGTATATATATATATATATATATATACATATATATATATATATATATATATATATATATATATATATATATATATATATATGTATATATATATATAGCAGCAGCTCATGCAGCACGAGCCTATATCAAGGACCTCCCAGCAAATAAGGCATTAATTAAATTAGACTTTAAAAATGCCTTCAACCAGGTAAAAAGGGATGTGGTACTGGAAGCAGTTCGAACCAGCTTTCCTTGTCTACTTCCTTTCGTTTCAGCAGGGTACAGTAGGGAATCGACACTGTTGTTTGGGGAACATGAAGTTGTTTCCGCAGAAGGTGTCCAGCAGGGAGACCCACTTGCCCCTTTTCTTTTCTGCATGGCAGCTAAGGAGGTCACAAGTAGGTTGTCCAGCGAATTCAACATCTGGTTCCTGGACGATGGCACCCTGGCAGGGACACAGGAATCCCTGCTAGGAGATCTTCAGCTAGTGAAATCTAGGGGAGAGGAGTTAGGCCTTACACTAAATCCATCAAAGTGTGAAATCATCTCGTCCAACCAACCAATCATAAATGCAGTACAAATCTTATTGCCAGGAGCCCAAGTGATCGCTCCCACCGACAGTGTGCTGCTAGGGGCACCTCTGGGCTCGAACGCCATTGAGGTAGTCCTCGAAGAAAAGCTTAAAGACCTGAGGAGGATGGAGGCGCGAATAGGGGCTTTGGATGCTCATGATGCGTTGTACCTTCTTACAAGGTGCCTGGCCTTGCCCAGACTTACCTATTTCCTCAGGTGTGCTCCTTCTTTTGACAGCCCAAAATTAACGGAATACGATTCACTCCTAAAGACAATAACTATGAAAGTGTTAAACCTCTCCCTGCAAGATGACCAGTGGGACCAAGCAACGCTCCCAGTTAGACTCGGGGTATAGGTATTCGCAAGGCGACACAGTTAGCATTGCCGGCATTCTTATCCTCGACCAGTGCTACAAGTGAATTAGTGAAGGAAATACTACCAGAATACCTAAGGAACTCCATTGGGATTCGTGATCCCAAATTTGTGGAAGGAGCTGGTCGGTGGGACACACTCGCCAATTCACACACCCGACCAACTTGTCCAAACGACGGTAAACAGGCCAAATGGGATAGCCCTATAGTGGAGAACATCGCCAAAGCATTGCTGGACGTAGCTTCTCAGAAGGACAGAGCGCGTCTCCTAGCTGTGCAAGCCCCCCATGCTGGGGACTTCCTGTTGGCAGTCCCTAATTCCGCCTTGGGCACCCGCCTGGATCATCGGGCCCTAAGTATTGGTGTTGCTCTGCGCCTTGCCGCCCCTATCTCCACCGAGCACCGGTGTATTTGCGGCCAGGCACGGGCAGACCAATACGGCAGCCATGGTCTCATCTGTCGTAAGACACAGGGAAAGATTGCCAGACACGAGGCAGTCAATGACATCATCAAGAGAAGTTTGGCTACAGCTGGGTGTCCAGCACAAAGGGAACCCCAGCTGTGCAGACCTGACAACAGCCAAAAACGCCCAGATGGAGTCACCCTGCAGCCATGGAGGGAAGGTAAACAGGTCGTATGGGATTACACCTGTGCATCTACATTGGCTGATACCTATTTACGTTACAGCTCAGCGGAGGGAGGTGGGGCAGCCACCTTCAGGGAGACCCAGAAAATCCACAAGTACAGAAACCTAGAACGTTGTTACAGGTTCGTGCCGATAGGCTCAGAGACTCTGGGCGCCTGGGGTAAATGTGCACTCAAGTTTTTAAAGGAGGTTGGTGAGGAACTCATTGGGAAAACTAGAGACCCACGAGCAGCCAGTTTCCTATTCCAGCGCCTCAGTGTCGCAGTGCAGAGGGGAAATGCGTGCTGTATCCTGGGTACGCACCCAACCTCCGAGGAGCTGGACGAGGTCTTCGAACGCTGATTGTTTAATTGTTATATATTTGTGTGTGTGTGTGTGTGTTCTCTGTAAACTGTAGCATTGCAATAAAATAAAACAAAACATACAAAAAAATAATAGGGGTGGTAGGAGAAGAAAAGAATTAAGTATTCAGTGAGAATCCACAAGATCTTCTCTGAATGCTCTTTGTTTTCTTCTTCGAGGATGTGGGTCCCTGCAATTGCACCAGAGGTGGTACCCCTAATATATATATATATATATATATATATATATATATATATATATATATATATATATATATATATATATATATATATATATATATATATATATATATATATATATTATTAAATATGACCGAAAAAGTAAGATTAATAATTCTAACACGAATTTTCTCAATTTTCCTTATGTTTGTTTTTACTGATGACGGTAAATGAAAAATCAATTCTCCAAAATTCATTCTTTATTTCTTAGTCTGACGCGACACTTGAGCGCGTTTCGTAAAACTTATTACATTTTCAAAGACTTTAGTTACACACACACAGAACAACTATAACTGAACAGAGTTAAATACCTGCATTTGGGTGAGGTGACATGTTACAATGGTTTGGGGTGAGGTGAGAACAAACACAGAACACGAAACAATGGGTATAAGGGAAGAATAGATCTGTAACTGCAGAAGGCCTATTGGCCCGTATTTCTTGATGTTTCTATATTGGAGCGGAGTCTTGAAGTGGGTAGAATATAGTAGTGCGTTAATTGGCTGTTGATTGCTGGTGTTGACTTCTTGATGTGTAGTGCCTCGCAGATGTCAAGCCGCCTGTTGTCGCTGTATCTATCAATGATTTCTGTGTTGTTTGTTAAGATTTCTCTGGTGATGGTTTGGTTGTGGGAAGAGATTATATGTTCCTTGATAGAGCCCTGTTGCTTATGCATCGTTAATCGCCTGGAAAGAGATGTTGTTGTCTTGCCTATATACTGAGTTCTTTGGGGCTTACAGTCCCCAAGTGGGCATTTGAAGGCATAGACGACATTGGTCTCTTTCAAAGCGTTCTGCTTTGTGTCTGGAGAGTTTCTCATGAGTAGGTTGGCAGTTTTCAACCTACTCATGAGAAACTCTGGTCCCAATGGTATTGGATGCAACCTGATTGCAATAGCATAGAGTGTTGGAGTTACTATTGTATCTTGTGAGTGTATGTATTTGTTCTCTGTATGTTTATAATTAGAAGGTGTTTGCCCTTGTCCTAGTGAGACGTCCCAGAAAGTAGGAAAGAGAGAGAGAGAGAACCATGAACCATAGCTGTGGACAAGGTAGTATGATTAATATCAAAGAAAAGGGGGTTGAGGAGATCATACCACACTTGGAAAGAGTGGGGAGTAACGGCGGCTAGAGTGGGTGTGTGTGTGTATGTGACAATGAGGCTAGTGTTGGAGTCGCATCCCCTAAATATGTGACGGTGAGTCCCTCTCCAAGTGCCAGAAGCATCCATGGTGATCTCCTGGTCAAAATAAGCACTCTCCAGGTTTTGTGTTGGGTTGTCCGTAAGGACGGATAACCGACCGACATCATCAACATCATATTAAATACCTTCATATTATTCTTGCAAAGTATTTTTGCATTTGGTTATAGAGAATTTACATTTTAAAACATTGCCTCTATTTTTAGATTGAGGACTTGACGACTACAGGGCCATCCACAGCAAATCATGGACTCACAATTCTCGGCAATGACGAGACCTACTTCCAAAGAGATTATAGTTTCACTTAGCAGGAATAGTCACAGGTAAATCATTATTATGATGTTATTATGCATTGCTAATATTCTTGGAAATTTCCTACATTTAATTACTAACCCCAAGTACGATAAGACGTGATTCTTGTACTAGGCATTATAATTTACTAACACTACTAACCAGTAGTACATAGATATTCAAATTATAGAATTGAGACGTAGAATGCCTGTACATAGGATTATGTTACATTATTGAGTAGATTAGATACACAGTATTTAGTGGGTTTCATATTTATTTACTAGTCTTGGATACAGCCCTGTTGTAGTTGTTGAGACAGAGTCTGTGTAGCAGAAACAGAGAGCTGAGTGAGGCCGGAGTTGCTGAGCTCTATGTGGAAGAGCGTTGAAGCTCGATGTGGTCGTAGTCTGCTGTCTGCTCTGTTTCAAAGCTGTATCATCTTGGGGTCGATTAGAACTGTACACGCCGAGTGCTACATTCTTGAGAATGTGGTAAGTCCTAAAAACGTCTGGATTGTAGTTCACTGAATGACTGGGGAAACTGTAATGTCGGCTATTTGTTGTTGTTGTTTAGATTCAGCTACTCGGAACAAGTTCCAAGTAGCACGGGCTATGGTGAGCCCGTAACTTACCTGGCACAGGAGCTGGGCAAGAAGCACGGGCTATGGTTAGCCTCGTGGACAGATGTCTCCCGTGGTCGGCTATTCGCTATATGCTTGCTTATATTCGGTGACTACACCACTGCTTCCTCCACTAGGATAGGAGGATAGAAGAAATGTTACCTGTAATTAGGGAAGAGAGATATAGCTCGTGCAATTAGTGCTAATTAGTTTTGCCATTACGCTAATGAGATGTTGGAGTGAGTATATTATTTGTATTCACTACATGCCCAATTCCTGCCAGAGATCATGGCCGTGGGGTTGCCTCAGCCACCCCACAGGAGGAAATAATTTCTACATATTAATGGATCGAATTGAATCCAGCCTTATTTACCTTTCTTTATTAAGGATAATTGATTAATAATAGATTTACTTTCATTTAATAGTATATATGTTCGTTTACTGGAAATAATTTATAGTCTCGATTACCTGTTCCAGTACATAAAATGCTAAACTTGGTTTCTACTCTTGATATTCTCGTGCGTTTAACGTCGTCTAAATCAATTGAATTGCTCTCCGGAATCTTATTTACTATCTTATAATAACTCGTATATGACGTAAATATTTGCCATCCAAGTCTCCATTTCATTCGGAACTCTGTTTTTAATATTACAAATTATACCCGGAGTTCCAGCATAGATGCGAGTTGGCAAGCGTCACTGGAGAGGAAGGGGTCTCGCCATATTAATCCACTGACATCAATAAAGGTTTTCAGGAGGGTCACTGTTTAAATTGGCCGAAATTGGGAGCATCCACCCTTCTGCGAGCTTCTGGTGGAGTGTGCAACGTTCACAACTTAAGAACACCATGTTCAGCAGCAATTTATCAGGTAGATTGGTGGTATTGGCGATTATTTCTCTGATTATTAATGTACTGTCGTTATGTAGCAGGTGATATAATACACCACGTAAGTGCTGATCTAGCCTCCAATTTCTTTAGGTCATTCGATTAAATGCGTGAATACTAAGCTTGGAGTGGAAATTACATAAGATTTGCTTTTCAGCATGGAATTAACTGCGAGAGGGACAAGCTTCTACCTGCATATTCACGTATCATTAGGTACGGCTGACTTATACTGGAATAAACAGGTTGACGATGCCAGACATAATCTACGTTAATCTCTGGCAGCTAATCTGTTTCTGTCTTATTTGTAGTTAGCTTATAGTCTTGTCTTCTCACTGAAATTTAACCATTTGAATGATTTAATTATTATCAGAAGTGTATTAACTTCTTATTATATGAAGTGCATTAACTTCATATTATTTACCCCCCAAGTTGTAGGATGTACGGATTTAGTTCTGAATAATTATTAATATTAAAGTCAATTTCTCAAATAATATATTGAATTAAATTATGCACTTATTATTGGAGAGCCATAAGCCACTGGTT
>WNGS01027762.1:0-13756 GCA_020271785.1 Procambarus virginalis | reverse complement strand
TGAACAGACTGACTGAACAGACTGAAATACTACAGAGTGAACGTTCCATATACTGGCTTGGAGATAGTGTGAGAGATTCATGAAATAAATTATCACTCAAGAGACGTGGATCGCTGTGTTTTTTAAGCGTTGGTTATACACATGAGTATGGGGATCAAACCACACATCAGAAGATGGGGAGAAATACACGATGTTTGGATCCGTTCTAGACCATTATCCAGCCTCCATAGGACTGGATAACGGTCCAGGACGGACCGAAATGTCGTCGTTTCATCATCTGATGTGTGGTTTAGTCATTATATCTTCAGTCATTATATCAATTGTGACTCATCGTCAGCATACGTGAATGATAATTTTGGGTGCAGGCGATGAGTCACAATATAACGTGGCTGAAGTATGTTTGACCAGACGACTAACTAGAAAGTGAAGGGACGACGACGTTTCGGTCCGTCCTGGACCATTCTCAAGTCGATTGTGATGATTGAAGGAGAAGACAATAAATAGGCAAGAGAGAGGTGAGGAGAAGAAAATCTTAAAAGAGAAAGAGAAGGCAAGGCAAAGGTAGCAACGTTCCCTACAAAGGAACTCACCTCTCTTCTGCCTATTTATTGCCTCAATCATCGCTACTTGCCCCGCTCCTGTGCCAGGTAAGTTACGGGCTCACCATAGCCCGTGCCCGTGCTACTTGCCCCGCTCCTGTGCCAGGTAAGTTACGGGCTCACCATAGCCCGTGCTACTTAGAAACTTGTTCCGAGTAGCTGAATCTATAACAACAAACATAACTTCCCTCATCACAATCGACTTGAGAATGGTCCAGGGGGGGACCGAAACGTCGTCGTCCCTTCACCATTCTAGTGTGTGGTCTGGTCAACATGGTTTTGGGTGTTTACAAACAGCAGCTGTCCTCGTATGGGTCAAGAGGACAACTGCAGTTTAAATTTTTCCTTACACCTCATCCTCCTATTTAGAGAGTACTTACACTAACGACGTGGACCAACCGTACATATATTGACCTAATGGACAATTAGAAAGTAGAATTTAGTACTATTGAATTAAGACAAAACGGAAAATATTTTCTATTTTACGTTATTCTTCTTGAGTATTAATTTCGGGGCTTAGTGTCCCCGAGGCCCGGTCCTCGACCAGGCCTCCACATTGGTCAGTCAACGTCCTGGACGTTGCTTATAAAATATAACGTGATATCCTAAGCCTAATACTAGCGATATATAAGGCATAATATTGTACATTTATGTGCTATACTAACCCAAAGTTCCCCTTCTTGAGCCCAGAGTGAACCCAGAGTTCCCCTACCAGAACCCACAGAGTGAACCCAGAGTTCCCCTACCAGAACCCAAGAGTGAACCCAGAGTTCCCCTACCAGAACCCACAGAGTGAACCAGAGTTCCCCTACCAGAACCCACAGAGTGAACCCAGAGTTCCCCTACCTGAAACCCACAGAGTGAACCCAAAGTTCCCCTACCTGAACCCAGAGAGTGAACCCAGAGTTCCCCTACCTGAAACCCACAGAGTGAACCCAAAGTTTCCCCTACCTGAACCCAGAGAGTGAACCCAGAGTTCCCCCTACCAGAACCCATAGAGTGAACCCAGAGTTCCCCTACCCAGAACCCACAGAGTGAACCCAGATTTCCCCTACCAGAAACCCACAGAGTGAACCCAGAGTTCCCCTACCCAGAACCCACAGAGTGAACCCAGAGTTCCCCTCCCAGAAACCCACAGAGTGAACCCAGAGTTCCCCAACCTGAGCCCACAGAGTGAACCCAGCCCACAACAACATGACACAAACACTAACTCTTAAAAACCCCAACCGACCCACTTGCAGATGACAACAGACCCTCGCCCTCTTCGTTACCTGAGCGGGGCATATAGTAAGCCAATAAAAAAAACTGAACTCTGGTTAAAAACAAAAAAATGGCGCTAAGCATTTTTGGCGGCTAACTTGCCGGCTCCGATTAAGTCCTTATTAAAAAAAATATTTAGCAAATTTTTTCTTCAATAGTTCCCGAGTAACAATCATCAGAAATAAGCTGCCGGGCTTGAAACCCATTACTGTAAGTAGGTATATGCAAAATATACCCATTAGTTAAGACTGATAAGGAACCATTAGATATGAGAGTATACATATAAGATTCATAATCCATAATACATCACCACATTACTACACTCCCCACCATCATCACCATCACTTATCACTATAAAGGGAATAATGAGGAAACGTCATTATTCCTCATTAATGAGGAATACTGAGAAGTCTGTAGTTTCATGTTCTTACAATTGAAAAATGAATGAGTTACGAGCACAGACAAAATACAGGAACTGGCCTCGTCACTGTAGAAGAAACAGTGGAGACATGATTAAGGCCTACAAAGTAGTCATGGTACTAAATAGAGGTAGAAATAGATCGGGTTGACAATGGAAGGGACCTCAATGAAGGCATATATGGATGGAAACTAAAATCCCAATTCAAACTGGGGCGTCAAACTGTACCAGTGATTAAAGAACCTCTCTATCCAAAGAATAAACAATACCAAAGAATACTTTCAACGCCAAAGAACATGCCAAAGAACTGTCAAAGCAGTCATGAGGGAGGGGGGGGGAAGGGGGGTCAGGATAAGGATTTGGGGTGGGACAGGGGAAGGAATGGTGCCCAACCACTTGGACGGTCGGGGATTGAACTGAGCGCGCCATTCAACTAAGAGTTATGAGCAAGGTAAGGGAACTGTTTTACTTGGGGCGGAGTGTGAGTATTTATGAATCGTATGTCGCTTCGTAAGATATTTGTCCCACGTGTTTTAACAACTTCTGTCTGTTGTTGAATGCTTAGTTGAAATCTTAATGGGTTTGTAACTGAACTGTGTTAGATAATGTTCCAGTGGTCTGTTGTGGTTTGTAACTGTGCACTGTGTTAGATAATGTTCCAGTGGTCTGTTGTGGGTTGTAACTGTGCACTGTGTTAGATAATGTTCCAGTGGTCTGTTGTGGTTGTAACTGTGCACTGTGTTAGATAATGTTCCAGTGGTCTGTTGTGGTTGTAACTGTGCACTGTGTTAGATAATGTTCCCAGTGGTCTGTTGTGGTTGTAACTGTGCACTGTGTTAAATAATGTTCCAGTGGTCTGTTGTGGTTGTAACTGTGCACGTGTTAAGATAATGTTCCAGCGGTCTGTTAGGTCATTTCCCACAGTGCTGACATTTCCTCTCATCTTCCGGAACCTGTAAGCCTATTTCCCATGCACATGGGTATCCAAGCCTGATGTGATGTAAGTGTACTATCTGTTGTTCTACTGCTCCCTTTCATCAAACTAAGTGGTTCGTAGTTGGTTGTCTTGTACCAACCCGCAGATCCTGATGTTGCAACTGCTGTGTTGTTGTTCAATGTACATCTTTTGTATTGTTATGTTTCTAATTACTTTCTTAATGTGTGATAGACCTCTGTGGTATGTAAATGTCTACATTTCTTCTTAGTTGCAAGTTTTGCAGCTTCGTCTGCAATGTCATTTCCTATTATTCCCACATGACTTGGCACCCAGTTGATAGTACCCGACGGCCTTGACGTTTGAGAGTTTGCATTAATGATATGACATTCGTGATTAGATGGATGTTATCACATATGTTTTCTTGTTGCAAGGTTTCAATGGCGGTTCTCGAATCTGTATGTATGATAACATGTCGGTGTTCAGCAAGAGAATGTTCCAAACCCTTTGGAATGGCTAGCATCTCTGTAAAGTTGAACACCCATTTGAGAGTCTCCAACTATTTACAGAGTTTCCTGCTTTAACTGCAGATCCGGTTACTTGTCCCTGCTGGTTCTACTGATCCATCTGTGAAGTATGTAAAGCTGTCAGATGCCAAGTTTGCTTCTATATGCATCGGTGCAATATTACGTAGCAGATGAGGATTAGTCTGGTTCTTTTCCCCTTCAAGAACCATAATCTTAAAGTCTGCTGGCGGAGATTCCCAAGGGGTACTTGCATATCAAAGTCTGCATGTATTTCGTCGACACCCTTCCTCAGTGGACTGTGTTTGTTATACTCGAATGTATTGATTGGTGTTTATGCACATGGGTCCACTGTTGCTATTGGAGGCTCTTCTGTCCAGAGTTAGTGCTCCAGTGATTATATCTTTGAGTGAACTGATTCTAGGTCTAGTCAATATCTTGGTCAGCATGCACGCAGCGATCCCTTTAACCCTTATTTCACTCGAGGTTAGCTTGGTTTCTAGTCTACCTACTTTGGTTTCTAGTTCAGTATTTTAGTCCATCTAGGGAGCTTCTCTTATGGTAAGGTAACGACCAGGAGAAAGCTCTATACGTCTCTATACGGCTCTATATAGCTTTATACGGCTTTATAGAGTGTAGAGCCAGGAAAGAACTATATCGTAATCCCGACACATAAGGGGGGAGGAGAGAACTATCAGGAGAAAGCGAGAAGCCATTACGACTATATAACCACTGGGAAAGGCTCAGGATGAGGAGTTGGGATGGGACCGGGAGGGGGGTGGAAGGAATGGTGCCCAACCAATGGCATGGACGGTCGGGGATTGAACGCCGACCTGCATGAAGCGAGGACCGTCGCTCTACGTCCAACCCTAGGTGATAGGGCTCAAACGTTTCGAAACATTCTGGAACCATATGTCAAGTGGTGCTAGAGATAATATTATGATTATAATAATTAATAATTGAAGTGACTGAGAGGTAGTCAATATAATGCAATAAGGAAGGTGAAAGGAGAAGGATAAATAGATAAGATATAAAACCCGATCTAACATAAACAATAACATAATACAGGACACTCTAGGAGGGCAAACTTAAAATTTCTACAGGTGTGGATACATTAAAACGCCGCCTGAAGTATACAAGTGTGTATGTATACATACAAACCGGTTCAGAGAGACGTATGCCAGACTGTTGTGGCTGGTGAGGACACATACCTGAAACAGAAATAAGAGTCATCACTACATTATAACGAGCTGCGATCCGTAACACATGACAAACATGACGTAACACATAACACAATAACAGACATGTAAATTAAAAAATATATATCTCTTAGATATTTTTCGGCGGCTGGGCGGTCAAAATAATAGACGCGTGATCCTGTGGTCCCGGGGTTCGGTCCCAGGCGCCTGGCGAGAAACAATAGGCAGAGTTTTTTTCTCACCCTAATGCCCCCTGTTACCTAGCAGTAAAATAGGTACCTGGGAGTTAGTCAGCTATCACGGGCTGCTTCCTGGGGGTGAAGGCCTGGTCGAGGACCGGGCCGCGGGGACACTAAAAGCCCCGAAATCATCTCAAGATAACCTCAAGATAAATCCCGCAATATTATAACGTCTCGTATATGCAACATATACCATAATGCAAGCAGGTGACCAGGAAGGTAAAACCAAAGACAACACACACGAGTCAGAAAATAAAAACACATACAGATAAGAAAATTTTCTTGATAAAGAACCGAGATAAAACACAGCCCACTCGGCCCCACGACCATGTTAATATAATGACGCTAAAACAAAATTAACAGGAGAGAGAAGGGTAAAATTTTACGTGGAGAAGTTGAACAGGAAGACGCTTGGAGAAGAGGAAGACGCTTGGAGAAGAGGAAGACGCTTGGAGAAGAGGAAGACGCTTGGAGAAGAGGGAGACGCTTGGAGAAGAGGAAGACGCTTGGAGAAGAGGAAGACGCTTGGAGAAGAGGGAGACGCTTGGAGAAGAGGAAGACGCTTGGAGAAGAGGAAGACGCTTGGAGAAGAGGAAGACGCTTGGAGAAGAGGGAGACGCTTGGAGAAGAGGAAGACGCTTGGAGAAGAGGAAGACGCTTGGAGAAGAGGGAGACGCTTGGAGAAGAGGAAGACGCTTGGAGAAGAGGAAGACGCTTGGAGAAGAGGAAGACGCTTGGAGAAGAGGAAGACGCTTGGAGAAGAGGGAGACGCTTGGAGAAGAGGAAGACGCTTGGAGAAGAGGGAGACGCTTGGAGAAGAGGAAGACGCTTGGAGAAGAGGGAGACGCTTGGAGAAGAGGGAGATGCTTGGAGAAGAGGAAGACGCTTGGAGAAGAGGAAGACGCTTGGAGAAGAGGAAGACGCTTGGAGAAGAGGGAGACGCTTGGAGAAGAGGAAGACGCTTGGAGAAGAGGAAGACGCTTGGAGAAGAGGAAGACGCTTGGAGAAGAGGGAGACGCTTGGAGAAGAGGAAGACGCTTGGAGAAGAGGGAGACGCTTGGAGAAGAGGAAGACGCTTGGAGAAGAGGAAGACGCTTGGAGAAGAGGAAGACGCTTGGAGAAGAGGGAGACGCTTGGAGAAGAGGGAGACGCTTGGAGAAGAGGAAGACGCTTGGAGAAGAGGAAGACGCTTGGAGAAGAGGGAGACGCTTGGAGAAGAGGGAGACGCTTGGAGAAGAGGGAGACGCTTGGAGAAGAGGAAGACGCTTGGAGAAGAGGAAGACGCTTGGAGAAGAGGGAGACGCTTGGAGAAGAGGGAGACGCTTGGAGAAGAGGGAGACGCTTGGAGAAGAGGAAGAAAAGGAGGAGCAGGAAGGAAGAGAGGAAGGTGAAGAACGTGGTAAGCGTCATGTTTGCCGTTCAACACATAAGAGTCAACCTCAGGCAAGTCACGTCGGGATATTGGACCTTAACCTCTTCTTCACCATCCCTACCAGGCCTCTACCCCCCCCTCTCACCCACCCTAACCTCAGCATCTCTCCCAAGACGGATAGGCAGCGTACACGTACATCTAAGATGATAGAAATAGCCTAAACTACTCTATCCCTTTGAGATGTATTGTATTGTCTCATTAAACGTACTTGAACTTGATACAGTAAGCTCTTAGAGGATACAGTAGAACTAACTCTACGGACATCAGCTCCAAGAGAACAGACAGACAGACAGACAGACAGACAGACAGACAGACAGACAGACAGACATTTGAGAGTCACAGTAACACAACCAACAGCTGAAATGCCGGAGACCAGGTGCTGAAACTCGACCCATTAAACACAAACATAGGTAAGGACATTATATATATATATATATATATATATATATATATATATATATATATATATATCTACCAACTTTCTACCAACCTTCTTCCCTATAATACTAGGCGTACTGCATAGGCCTAGAGGACTATAGGCCTACTATACAGAGGTGATGAGGAGGGTATACACACACACCTGTCCGTGACGCCAATAGTACTCTGCACCAGCCTGGAACCTCCCGCTTATCAAAAGAGAAGATATCAACAGCCCATAAGGACTGCCGTAATATTGAACTGTTCTCCAGTGACCCCACACACACTCGCTTTGTTGGAACCTGACATCCTACAGCGGCCTATATATGTGCCTACAGCGGCCTATATATGCCTACAGCGACCTACACTACACGCTGCTATTATCTTGACCGGTGTAGACCAGCGTGTGTGTTGTCCCAGAGATCTTGAAGGAGCCTGTCTCCCTGACCCGGTCATTAGTGCCTTCTTAATGACACAGAGGAAGAAATAAGAGAATAACTGTGGTTTAACAGCACGCTCTCACTGTGTGTCTGTCTGTCTTTGTTATGTATTCATCTATTTGTGCCTGCAGGATCCAGCTCTTAGCTCTTGGTCCCCGCCTCTCTAACAATCCGTTGTCTATAATGTACTGACTCCTGACTTGTTTTCTCTATCATCTCTATATACAATAGCATGTCTGTCTGTCTATTTAAAACAGGAAGACTCTTGGGGGCTACACTGACAACTTTGCAAGAGAAAGACCCGGGAACAGCCGGTTACCTCATCTACAATATTATATATTTCTCACGCACACACACACACACACACACACACACACACACACACACACACACACACACACACACACACACACACACACACACACATCCTCAGGAAGTAGCCCGTGACAGCTGTCTAACTCCCAGATACCTATTTACTGCTAGGTAACAGGAGCATCAGGGGTGAAAGAAATTCTGCCCATTTTGTTTCTGCCATCACCGGGATCGAACCCGGATGCTAGGATCACGAGTCCAGAGCGCTGTACACTCAGCTATCACACCGGCAGTGTGTGTGTATGTGTGAGTGTTCTTACCTAACAAGGCTTGCAGGCTCGGACATCAGCTCCTATAGCCCCCTTTTCAAATCATATAACAGAACAAATACACAACAGTATATAAATATACCAATATAGTTCATATAGGAAACTCATAACAGATGTGAGGTATAAGGACAGATGCGACATCACCACAGCTGGTCAGGCTCTGCACCGTTGCAAGCAACATCCGGGCACCACTATACCAGTATATGCTCCATTCACACACAACTTTGCAATACACTTAATATCAACTTTGCAACACACTTAATATCAACTTTGCAATACACTTAATATCAACTTTGCAATACACTTAATATCAACTTTGCAATACACTTAATATCAACTTTGCAATACACTTAATATCAACTTTGCAATACACTTAATATCAACTTTGCAATACACTTAATATCAACTTTGCAATACACTTAATATCAACTTTGCAATACACTTAATATCAACTTTGCAATACACTTAATATCAACTTTGCAATACACTTAATATCAACTTTGCAATACACTTAATATCAACTTTGCAATACACTTAATATCAACTTTGCAATACCACTTAATATCAACTTTGCAATACACTTAATATCAACTTTGCAATACACTTAATATCAGTAAAAGCCATAGGTGTTACCAGGGGGAAGATCCCGGCCTCCCGCTCAATTAATACCATCAGTACTAATACAGTAGCGCATACATCAGTACTAATACAGTAGCGCATACATCAGTACTACTACAGTAGCGCATACATCAGTACTAATACAGTAGCGCATACATCAGTACTACTACAGTAGCGCATACATCAGTACTACTACAGTAGCACATACATCAGTACTACTACAGTAGTGCATACATCAGTACTACTACAGTAGCGCATACATCAGTACTACTACAGTAGCGCATACATCAGTACTACTACAGTAGCGCATACATCAGTACTACTACAGTAGCGCATACATCAGTACTACTACAGTAGCGCATACATCAGTACTACTACAGTAGCGCATACATCAGTACTACTACAGTAGCGCATACATCAGTACTACTACAGTAGCGCATACATTGTGGGAAAAACCTGTTGTGATTGATATAAGAGGAGACTACCAGGGACTTTTACTGAACTAAATTAAAATTTACAGTATGCAAATTAATTCAACTAAAATCTCTAGCTAGGGTCGTAAATCCTAGCTCCTCTTTTCCTAATGACAGATACTGGGCTGTAAGGGGCAGGTGGGGTGAGTGAATTAGTTGATAGGTTGATTGCAGTTCCACGTCCACCTGCCAACAGGTATCTCACATCAGCTTGTATTTTATACAAGGATTAGATTTAATAAATTCAGTTATATAACTGAACACTGGCTCTGTTTAAATCAGAGATTTAAACATACACAGTCTAGCCTAGCACCTTAGCAATTAACAGCCAATACACTTATACTTTAAACAACTTAAATTGTAAATTGTAAAGTATGATAAATGACCTAAATATGGTCTAAGTACTGTTACTGAGTACTAAAATTATATTCAATTAAATGAAATTATATGATTACTTAAAAAATAACTAAGCAAGCAATTGTTAACTTAATTTATATATTCAAGTATATGCAATGTATATGATCAATGTATATGATTAAATACAGTCAGCTTGTTGAATCTCTTCCTACACTCTGGACACTCATGAGTATTAGTTTACTTATTGTGACAATCTTTTCTGACAGTCTGGACACTCATGAGGTTTAGAGCTTGGATAAGACTCAACTGTACCACAATATTAATAATAAACTCACAGAAATATGAGGCGTTGCCTCGCCTTTTTACCGCTATCAGTCTTATAGAATATTAATGTTATACTAGCTTTAATTGGCCAACTAATACGCTACAGTAATAACATTCAATAAACTTAGCTGAAGCCGGGTGCCTGTCTGACAAGTGTGCCAGACTGAAGAACTCTCTTGGCGAGTTTAGGCACGATATTTTAGATTACAGCGTTGCTGTTTTGACGTACGAGTAGCGTTGCTGTTTTGACGTACGAGTAGCGTTGCTACGGATATTGGACTGCGTTGCAGAAGATAACAATGAAGATTAGGGATGAGATTAGGGATGAAGGTGGAGACCGCGTCACTAAATGCTCCACTCTACACTTATAGATATAAATGTTCTAGGATTTTCCTTGTTGATATATTGTCCAGGTACTCCCCCAGTTCTAGAGAGTGTTCACTGGTGATAATGATATTAGATAAGGTGTCCTAAGCAAATAATGTTCGCTAAGGGACCGTCACGTGTACACTGTTGTGTAAACATACGCGTTCTGCCCCCGGGCTGTGGTGGGCGCTTCTCTCCCAAGATGCTCCTCCCTGTCCCTTGAGGGGTTACTTACAATGAATATTGATTGATTATTTTTACAGTCTAGACTTATGATTGAGATAAGATGTGATTATAATAAAATTTAGATATAGGATTTAAAGATTATAAGTAGTACTTGATAATACCACTGATTCTTAATAAGGATTCGATTTTATCTCTACCGGATACTACGTCAGTGTTCCAATAAATTTTTAATTAACAAATCCTTCTAGAAGCTTCTGGATCCTTGAGAGATCATGCACAAAGTCACGTAGGCATCTATAGGGCCCTATGGCGTACGTGATCATAGTGGCATTGTCATCTAGGATCAAGCTATATATAATGAATCTATTGTGATTCTGATATGATTCTGATATGATATAGATTTGATATAGATATGATATAGATATGATTTGATATGATATTGATATGATATAGAAATAATACATTTCTTAGATGATTATTAGATATGGTGGGTAAAAATTTCCCACATCTTCCAGAGGGAGAGAACTGGCACAGAGTCCTATACTAAGGACAGTAGTAACCATATGTATTTATTTACTCTCCCTCGGATTGATAATACAAGTGCAAATTTTGCTTGCACTTTTGTGCGGCTGTCCGTTGTGGACGATTGTGCCTGTTAGGAGTCTGTGGGTCATGTGTAGTTAGAATGTCTTGAGGTCTCTCAGGATCTAACTGCAGCTGGCTCACTGATTCCATGTGGATGAGTTTGTCCAATGTCTTCAGGGAAGTTGTTCCTTTAGACAGGATCTTGACTATTCTCAAAATCCCCTGGCTATCTGGATGGACTGAGACAACTTTACCTAATGGCCAGTCAGCCCTAGGGCCATCACTGTCTACCAAGACAATATCGCCAGGTTGGAGATTAGATATATTATGTGGGACATTGGCCCCATAGTGATGTTCTCGTAGAGATGTAAGATATTCTTTTGTCCAAACATCATTCCATTTTTGGATTATGCTGGACAGATGCTTATACCCCTGAACCAACTCGCTCTGACCCACATATGAGGGATCTCTGATCTCATCATCCACTAGAGATGGTACTGGAGTCAGAAGTCTTCCATACATTAGGTGTGCAGGACTTAATGGCTCATGTTGAGTAGGATCATCAGACAAGTAAGTCAACGGCCGGTTATTCACCCTTGATTCTATTTCCGTGATTACTGTCTGGAGTTCTTGAAGATTGATTTTCTGACGGTGTAGAGATTTTCTCAAGGATCTTTTGACAGTTCCTATTAACCGTTCATAAAATCCTCCGTGCCATGGAGCTCTTGGAGGGATAAATTTCCATCTGCAATGACGCTGTTCCAGTGTGGAAGTAACTGCAGGATGGGAACAGATTTCCCGTAGACATGCTTCTCCAGCTACCAAGTTTGCTCCGTTGTCTGAAATCATCAGTTTGGGGCATGATCGGCGTGCTGCGAATCTGCGGAAAGCTTGAATAAATGATTGAGCAGTCATATCGGGTGTTACCTCTAAATGTACTGCCCTGGTGGTAGCACAGGTGAACAGACAGATGTATGCCTTGATAGGTTGCTTATCTGGAGTCCCTGTTAGATATATTGCTCCTGTATAATCTACTCCGGTCGTTTCGAAAGGATGTAGATGGACCACACGTTCTTTGGTAGAGGTGGTGGCCCTGGATAAGAGCAAGTTTTTGCATCGTACCTTCGGCATATCATGCAATTTTTCAAGATTGATTTGACTGACTGTCTTCCCTGAGGAATCCAATACTGTTGTCTGATTTGTGTGAGTGTGTCTAACACTCCTCCATGTTTGATGATTTGTTGATGTGTATGTAACACAATCAACCTGGTGATCCAATGATTTTTTGGTAAAAGCCATGGATGCACGGTATCTAGATTAACATCTGCGTGTTTAAGTCTCCCTCCACAACGCAGAATGTTGTGATTTTCCTGGTCTATCCACAGACCGAGATTATGTTTTAACTTATGCGGAAGATTTTCATAATTCTTACCATAAGTTTCTGTCTGGGCTTGTCTTACCCAATAGATAAGTGCATCTGGAAAAGTGTATTTTATACCTTTTTTCCTGAGATATTGAAACACGTTCTGTGTTACATTGATTAATTTGATGAGCGAGGAGTAACGAGTACAATCCAAGACTGATATTTGAGCTTGCTGCCTGGTGGTAGTTATGGTTTGTGTCGTGATGACGTGCGGCTTTTGTTCAGGCCAACTGCCATTCACTAACCATCTAGGCCCATAAAACCAAATATCTGCCTTTGCAAATTGTTTAAACGTCATACCTCTTGATAAGAGATCAGCTGGATTATCTTTTGTTGGTACATGCAACAATTGAAAGCCTGCGGAAATTTCTTTAATTTCCGAGACGCGATTTTTTACATAGGGAGTCGGACAGTTGTCGTTTCGTACCCATTGTAAAACAGCTTCATTGTCAGACCATATAATGACATCTTGATGTTCATGGTAGACAAGACTTGTTTGATATGCACAGCTAAGCGTGTGGCTGTTAGCAGTGCTGTTAGTTCCATCTGAGGCAAAGTCCTCTTTTTTAATGGAGCGACTCTGGCCTTAGAGGTGATAAGATATGATTGATTAGAAGTCACTAAGTAAGCACAAGCTCCAAACAAAGCTTTGGGTGGACTCGAACGGAGATCGCGAATACATAGTTATGTTCCTTTCATACGCTTTTCGGGCTCGTACTATACAGGTTGTAGTCGTGAATGGAATTTATACTTGGTTCGACTAAAGTTTCGTTACTTGGAGCCATTTCCATATCCAGGCTTTTTTGTAAAATGGAGATGGTAGTGGTCATCCCAAACCAACCTTATAGACTTCAGGTCTTGCATTCCAGTAAATCGGCCACTTGATATTAAGGATATCATCTCGTAGACCAAGTGGGTCAAACACTTGACTAACTTGTGAAAGCAAATCCTTTTTTGTGCAATGCAATAAGTTGTACTGGCAAGGATTGGATCGAGATCATTCCGAGATTTAATCCCACTCCATACCTAACACTTTTTGTGGTGTAAAATTCGTGGTACGTGAATATTCAGGTAAAATCCTTCTTCTCGAACGTATTTTTGATTATTCAATGTTGCATTATTAGAGGCCCCAAGATTGTAGTGGTGCATTGTTGGCACCTTGTAGCTCCATTGTCTTCGGCCTCTGTGAATAATTGTGAAACAGTGTCATTAGACAATACTGTAACTGGCACCATTGCTGAATACTAACATACAAAGATGCCGAACGCGATTTTCAGCCTTATATGGACTTTGAATGATTTTTCTCTAGATGAGTATCTAG
>WNGS01027751.1:0-12112 GCA_020271785.1 Procambarus virginalis | reverse complement strand
GACTGATTGCAGCATTTGGCAAAACTGCTCTACGGGGTTTGAAGGGTATGGCGAGTGTTGTGTCAACACCTCCGGGAAACAGGTTCCTGGCACCTGACGGCAGGCGCAGGTTGAACAGACACCTGTCGTCTGGCCCCGTGGTGCACTTGGTGCTTGGCAGATGGTGAAGTATTTGGTATCCAGCTGCTACGAACACTACGTCCTGGTGGCTCTGCACAGGAATAGAGCCGGCAGCTGTACCTGGCAACCGTCCTCCCGGTGGGCGGGCCGGGCACCTGGCCGTAAGCAGCTGGTCGCTTGACACAGTCAAGGTGCCAGGCTTGAACACCGCTCCTGTCACAGTTTATGCATTTTTCACTTACTGACTGCAGTTCCTTTATGAGTTTAAAACACTTCTCAGATTTATGAGGTTCACCACACACGGCACAAAAAAAGTTTTTGCTTGTGCAGTACCTGGCCACGTGACGTCCCCATCGTTGACACTTATAACACCTATTATAGAATGGATATAAATTCACTTGAACGTGTCCCAGCGTAGGATGACTAAGTTAATTCCCCAAATTAGAAATCTTTCATATGAAGAAAGATTAACAAAGCTTAAGTTGCATTCACTGGAAAGGCGAAGAGTTAGGGGTGACATGATAGAGGTTTACAAGTGGATGAATGGACATAACAAAGGGGATATTAATAGGGTATTAAAAGTATCAACACAGGACAGAACGCGAAACAATAGGTATAAATTGGATAAGTTTAGATTTAGGAAAGACTTGGGTAAATACTGGTTCAGTAACAGGGGTGTTGGTTTGTGGAACCAATTGCCGCGTAGCATTGTGGAGGTGGGGTCCCTCGATGTTTCAAGCATGGGTTGGACATGTATATGAGTGGGATTGGGTGGTTATAAATAGGAGCTGCCTCGTATGGGCCAATAGGCCTTCTGCAGTTGCCTTTGTTCTTATGTTCTTACGTTCTTATGTAACTGCTTGAACGTAGTACATTTTGCGTACTGGTAGAGATGCATCCTCTCTAAGACTGGTCAGGGAGTGCAAAGATGAGTTTCTGGCTTTACAACGTTACCGAAGGTATTCAATTTCTTGAGTGAATTTCAACTGGTTGTCTATTATGACTCCTAGGTATTGAAAAGAGGTAACCCACTCAATTTCTTGTCCTTGTATTGCCAGTCTGATGTCTTGAGTTCTCATTTTAACGGCAATAGCTTTGTTTTATTGCTGTTTATTTTCACTGCTATGCGTTCCGATTCCCTGTTGATAATATCTAGGCATTTTTGTGCATGGTTCCTTGCGCCTTTGTAATTGATGATGACCGCAAAGTCGTCTGCGTAGTTGAGAAGTTTGGCTCTTGGTAGCTTGAGCTTCATGAATTGTTCCATGAGACAGTTGAAGAGGAAGGGGCTTAGTATTCCTCCCTACGGAGTTCCATTTTCAATCCTCTTTGAGGTCGAGGTGTTCCTTGGAATTTGACTTTAGCTTCTCGGTTAAGCAGGCTTCCTTTGGCAAAGGCAAGAGCGCGTCCTTTGATTCCCTTATCCACAAGGCAGCACAGTGTAGCCGGAGCACTGGCTAACTCGAAGGCTTTTTCAAGGTCTAGAAAATTAAGGATTCCAGGTTTGTCATTGATTTGATCCAGGAGGGAGGTAAGGCATTCTGTGGTTCCAACACCTTTTCTGTAAACAAACATATTTTGGTGTAGTGGATTGGCTTTCCATTCTATTCGATTTAGGGTCATTCTTTCTGCAGTTTTGGCCAGACAGCTTGTTAATGAGATGGGTCTTGGATTTTCTGGGTTTTTAGGTTTTGGAATGGAAACTATAACTGCACTGTTCCAAGAGAGTGGTCGAGTTCTTGTCACACATACTCTGTTGATGAGACTCAAGAAGGCTTCTTCGCCCTTTTCTCCTCGCTTGGCTAGCATGTTGTAAGTGATTTTGTCCTCGCCTTTAGCTGTAGTTTTAGTTTTCTTTGTAGCACTTCTGAGGTCTTTCAGATTGAAAGGTTGGTCTAATTCGTCAGGTAAGGCTAAAGCATGATCTATGTTTTCCATCTTGCTGCTTGAAGTCTTTGTTGGTAAGTCAGAGTTTCTTGAGGAAGTTGAGTGGAACTGAATCTTGAAGCAAATAGATTTGCTAACCTTTCTGCTTCTTGCTCTGGATGAACGTGATGGGGAGGAGCAGGAGGCGATTTTCCTTTGGCCTTGTTGATCTGCCTCCAGATATCGCCCAAGGATGTATGCTGATTTAGCTTGGCATACCACTCGAGCCATTTTTCTTCTCTGATTTTTGCTGTTTCTTCGTGTACATGTTCTCGGACAGCTCTAAGAAGTCCTAGATTAGCTTCGGTTCTCTCTTCTGAAATTCTTTCGTGCACGATTTAGTCTGTTATGTAGCTCTTTGATCCTATCACAGTAATACCAATGGTCTTTATGTTGTTGGGTAATTGTTTTCCTCTTGGGGATGGCGTGATTTGCTGCTCTGTATATTGCATTTACTAAATCTTTTTCCATTTCTTCGGTGTTGTCAGGAGTGTAGTTTTGATGCCAAGTTTCGAGAGTTTCTTGAAACTTCGTCCAATCTGCTTTGATAAAGTCCCATCCAGGCTCGGGAGCTGGAGGTCTAGGAGGTAGTGCTATATTAATAACTGTTTTTGTAGCAAAGTGGTCACTGGTCAGAACATGATCAACTGACCAATGGCACAACTCATAAATACTGGTGGAAACAAACGTGAGAGCCAGCTTTCCCCCACCAGTGTGGGTTGGTTCCGTCGAATTAGGCACACTGATTTCCGGCACTTCATCCAAAAGGTGTTCAATGTCTTCCGTTGGCGTCGGTTCTTGGTGAATCAAGTAGTGTGACTGGCGACTTCAACACTATAAGCGTTGAAGTCGCCAGAGATGATAGTAGGTGTAGTGACTGCTATTTCAAAGATTGCTGAGAGATCTATGTCCCGTTCTCTACGGCTCTTGTATACATTGAAGATGGACAGCGTTGAGTTCCTCATAGTGAGATTAACTCTCATAATTTCGACGTTCTCGCCACATTTGGGCAGGTCTGTGATTGCCGTCGCTTTGATATGTTTTCTTACTAGAATTGAAATGCCTCTGGTGCCACCTTGTGTCTTAGGGCAGTGGAAACCTTGATATCCTGGGTTATTGATATTTCTTTCAGTCCTGGTGAGTGTTTCTTGAAGTAGAACAATATCAGTGCTGTCCTTGAGAAGCACTGCTCTGAGTGTTTATACTTTGTTTTTGAATCCTTGTAATATTCCATTGTATAATTTTGATTGTTCTTTATTCCGTTGTAGTGGAATCTCATGAAATTTTGGCAAAAGACTTCAACCTGCTAAGTGCAATGGCATGTCATTTCTGCAACAGACTTCAACTTGCTAAGTGCAATGTCATGACATTTTGGCAATAGATTTCAACCTGCTAAGAGCAATGTCATGACGTTTTGGCAACAAACTTCAACTTACTACGCGCAATGGCATGCCATTTCGCAACAGACTTCAACCTGCTAAGTGCAATATTATGACATTTCGGTAACAGACTTCAACCTCCTAAGTGCAATGTTATTACATTTCAGCAACAGACTTCAACCTGCTAAGTGCAATGTCATTACGTTTTGGCAACTGACTTCAACCTACTAAGTGCAATGTTATGACATTTTGGTAACAGACTTCAACCTGATAATGTACTCAAGGACCTGGTAAATTCATTTAGCTAAGCAAGTTACAATCTTGATGAGCTAGTTACAAAATTCAGAATAACTCGTCGCATCAGCAATGGGTTCGAGATCGACCACAAGTACAGTTTCTAAATTAGGCAACTACAAACAAAATACAAATACAATTATTTATTTGGGTTAAGTACATACATACAAGGTGAAATACAAAAGTTGAGGGATTCATAGATAGAGCTAGTACATACAATGCCTAAAGCCACTATTACGCAAAGCGTTTCGGGCAGGAAACTGACATATGTGGAGAGCTAGTGTCACAATTGATATTTTTGTCCTGCACACCGCCCCCCATCCAGTGGGCAGCGGTGGATAGGTTACAATCACTCTTAGTTACTACCTACAGTTAGCAAATTGGGGATATTTGGCTAAAATTTCTGGTAGCAGATAATTTTGAATGAAATATTGACACATCGTTGGTACATTGGTTATAGAATTGTCTCTGAATTCAGGTATCTTTTTGCACTCTATCACATAGTGACGGAGGGTGTGCGAACAATTTTGTTGACACAATTTACATTTGGTCAGGTCTACATCGGCAGATAATGAAAATTCCCAGAGATACTTGTAACCGAGTCTAAGCCGAGCAGTAGTGACATCTAGAAGTCTGCTGATTTAATTGGATGAACCATGGATGTGTGGCTCCTCTTGCATGATAGTATGATGATAGATAGAGTTACTGGTGTCGATTTCACTTAGCCTCAGATCTACAAGATCTTGTTGAAGTTCTCGGTGTACTGCTGCTCTCAGATTGCTCATTGACAATCCAAGGTTACACTCAACATCTACCTTAAAGGCAGGTTCTTTGGCTAACTTATCAGCTCTATCATGCGTTCGAAGGCCAACATGAGATGGAGACCACATGAAATGAACTCTGTTACCATCCTTAATAATTTTGTTGTATTTGTGTCTAGCTTCAGACACGAGCATGTTTCAGTTATGTCTTAAAGGGTTGAGAGCAATTAAGGATGATAACGAGTCACTTACAATTAATATATCAAGTTTGGAGACTTGTACACATTTCAGGGCAAGGATAAAGGCAAATAGTTTGGTCTGAAGGGTAGAGGCCAAGTTGTTTATACGGACTCCTCACTCAGAGTACAAACCATCGCCCGTTGGCAGGACAACTGCACCCGTCGTGCGGCGTAGGGAACCATCAGTGTATATGATTTGAGAGAGAGAATACTCTGTGGACAGAGCATCAATATTGCCTAAGGCGTTGAGCATTGCCTCAAGACGAAGCTTGGGCTGATCTCTAATTTGCTTCTTGGGTGGAAAGGGAGGGATTAAAATTGGAAAGGGTGTAATCTCCCACGGTGCAGGAAAGTGCCGTTCTTGTTTCTCTTGGTACAAATTGTGAACCTGATACATTCTGGGTTGAGTTCCAGTTTTAGTTATCCATTTGGAACAATGCTTATCTTCAATAAAGAAATTCTGGAGGGCTTCTGTGCAAGGGTTAGGATGAGTTAGCCTAAGCATTTTTATACTAATTTGACAGTTAATTTCAGTAACACGATCAGCAACGCTCAGAATATTAAGTTCCTTTCTCATATTAAGTATCTGTGGTACGAGGGCACCCAAGGATTATCCTCAAGGCTTCGTTCTGCAATTTTTCAAGCCCTCTAAGCTTTCTTTCAGGCATCAAAACAAGCAGAGGTGTAGCATAATCCACTAAAGAACTGATGAATGCAAGGTACATCATTTTGACAATCCTGACATTGGCACCATAGCCTGAGTAACAAGCTAACTAACCAACCTGCAACAGCCTTGAGAGCTCGAAGCGTCTCTTTATACTGACGACAGAGTCTGAATACAACAGGACCATACATTGTTAGTCCACCTAATATATATAATCTATTTCAATACTGTATAAGTCCAGGAATATTTCTTAGTTTATTACCAATGTCACACACTTGTCTCCAACTGTCTAATGCAATTTGTCTGTCATTTTTATCTATAGAATCGTTTTGAACATACTGTAACACAGCGTTGGCAGTTAACCTGCGTGGAAGGGCTCCACTACACAAGGTTTCAAGATTACTAGAAGTTTCCCCTGACGAGCAAGTGAACACATGTTTGGAGGGTTCAGGGGCGGAAGGGGAGTGTTGGCAGTCATTGCTTCCAAGTCCCCTCATACACATACGTTGCCTCAGTAATCGTTTCCACTACCACCCACAAGATGGGTATGGGGTGAATAATAAATGAACTAAACTAAACTAACTATTGCACTTAGCAGGTTGAAGTCTGTTACCGAAATGTAATAACATTGGACTTAGCAGGTTTCTTTGGTTTCTTTGGGCGTTTCTTCGTTTGTTTTCCTTTCCGTTGCCTACAAGTTGCCACGGTGGTTCGTTAAGGGTTGGGTCATCTTCAGCAATTTTCCTTGCTACTAGATCATTGTTTATAATTTCAGAAAGATGGTTAGGAAAGTCATATCCTGAGGAGACATGGCTACACTGTACTAAAAGAGTAACTGAGAGAGTGACTGTAACTGTGTACTGCTACACTCAGCGACTGTGTCTCTAGGAACCCGGTTATATGACTTGTACAAGTCCGCGTGGGTATAGTGGTAGAGGACGCGACTGGTAATGCCAGGCTTGGGCCCACCTTTAGTCGTAGTGGATTTTCTCACATAATTAGTGTTATTATCTACTTTTTATCTATAGTTACTTTAGGATAAGGCTAGGTTAGGCTTCATTGAGTATGGTTACATTAATACTGGGCATTATTGAAGACGATGAGTCACGAGAAGAACAGAAGAATGAAGGTAATTGCTGAAGGCTTATTAACCCATACGAGGCAGCTCCTAATAATAACCACCCAATCCCACTCATGTACATGTCCAACTCACGCTTGAAACCATCCACCACGATACATAGTAATTGGTTCCACAAATCAACAACCCTGTTACCAAACAAGTATTTACCCAGGTCTTTCCTAAATCTAAACTTATCCAATTTATACCCATTGTTTCGTGTTCTGTCTTGCTAAAGAACAACACCAGGTGTCTTGTTACTAAAGCTTCGATTAATAAATCCCAGTGTCCTATTTGCATTATTACGAACATTCATGCATTGATCGTTTGGTTTCAAATTCTTACTAATCATAACTCCCAGATCCCTTTCGGCCAATGTTTTGACCTTTTCAAAACCCTATTTAGATTGCTAGAAGTGATAGTGAGTCTTTTTCCGGGTTTATTTCCCTCCCGATTTTTGTATCATCAGCAAATGGTTAGGCTAATATTTTGACGCAAGTTATCTATCTCCTTCCTTTAAAAAAAACTATTATCTTCTTCGTGCTATTTTTCAAGCAACGTGTTTAAAACCTTATATACAATAAAAAAATATATTTCAAACATGTCACCCACTATCTACAGCGTAAATTATTCTAAATATTCAAACGATAAGAAAAATGAGCGGGCGATGATAAGCTAAATAAAAAGCGGGAAAGAAATTTATAAAACTCGAAGAAATAAATTTACTTGAACACTATCTAAATAGGGTTTTCAAATATACGGTTCAGTATAATTGTGCTCCTGGGGCCAGATTCACGAAGCAGTTACGAACTTGAACATCTTTTCTCAATATTTGGCGGCTTTGTTTACAATTATTAAACAGCTAATGAGCTCCGAAGTACCAGGAGGTTGTGTATAACAATAACAACAGTTTAATGGGAAGTTTTCATGCTTGTAAAAGTTTAATAAATGTAACGAAAGCCGTCAAAGATTGAGGGAAGATGTACACGTTCGTAAGTACTTAATTAAGTTCGTAAGTAAGTTCCCCTGGTTTTAAATATCCAAAAAATTATATCATATGATTTTAAACTAAAACATTCCAGCAGCATTAATACTTGCGTAACTCATTTCATTATGTACCTTTGATACGTGCCTCACGACAATGTCCTGCTTTGCAGCACTTTGATAATGTGCCTCAATTCCCTGGACCGAAACGACGACGTTTCAGTCTAGGACGGAGCGAAACGTTGCTACTCAAACCTGAATATAAATTTCTCCATCCTCTGATGCGTGCTTTGATCATCAATGGATGGAATAAATACATAACTATAGACAAGTTTTTAAATTTGAAATTGGGAGATGATTTTGTAGATTAGCATTTATTATTTATATATTTATTATTAATAATAATTACATAATGATTAGAACATAAGAATAAATATGGTAAATAAATAATATATTAATAGATAATTAATGAATGGATAAATAAACTAAAACTAAATATATAAACCCTAAAGTTACGAAGACGAGACAAGAAGATCAGATGCTCCAAGCATTCCTTGGTCTGAAAGTCAGGTAAAGTCTTTTTGGTACACCAATGATTTTTCCGGACACACTTGGGAGACGACTTCTGTGTTATATGTTTCCAGAGACTCTACGTCGTTCTTATATTCTTCCTCACTTGTTCCAGAGGCTCTCCAGTGGTGTTATAATCTTCCTGTGACCCATTAATCACTTGTTCCAGAGGCTCTCCAGTGGTGTTATAATCTTCCTGGGACCCATTAATCACTTGTTCCTTAAGCTCTCCAGTGGTGTTATATTCTTCCTGGGACCCATTAATCACTTGTTCCAGAGGCTCTCCAGTGGTGTTATAATCTTCCTGGGACCCATTAATCACTTGTTCCAGAGGCTCTCCATTGGTGTTATATTCTTCCTGGGACCCATTAATCACTTGTTCCAGAGGCTCTCCAGTGGTGTTATAATCTTCCTGGGACCCATTAATCACTTGTTCCAGAGGCTCTCCAGTGGTGTTATAATCTTCCTGGGACCCATTAATCACTTGTTCCAGAGGCTCTCCAGTGGTGTTATATTCTTCCTGGGACCCATTAATCACTTGTTCCAGAGGCTCTCCATTGGTGTTATATTCTTCCTGGGACCCATTAATCACTTGTTCCAGAGGCTCTCCATTGGTGTTATATTCATCCTGGGAACCATTCATCCAGTTTTGTTCCAAAAAAATCATCAGCGATTCGACTTCCTTGGTATATTCTTCTTCGGACTCACTGAGGCCTTGTTGTTCCAAAGGAAACATCAAGAGTTCCACTTCTGTTCTGTTTTCTTCTTGGGACCATTGATGAGAGACCTGGAAGCTATTCCTGGGGAATCATCTGCCATTCTAAACTGGCTGAACAGCAGACCGATGGGAAAAAAGTCGAACACAGACTTGACAATAGAAAAGACATTCCAAACTTTATAGATGTAGCTTAAAGCGGTTGGCATTGCCATATCAGGAGCGGCAGGGATGATGAAGAACCAGGGATTGCTGCTGTTAAGCCTTATCTCGGTACCTGTGAATAATAGATACATTAACGGACATTAACAAAGCAATGCAGTACGAATATATAAACATTAACATAATATAACCAAAACAATGGTATTATTGTCGAAGTGATGCCTTACCCTTATACGCGAGTTTGAAGGGACTGTCATACTCGACAGAGGCAGCTCTAAGGGACCTGCAGGAGGCAAGGGTAGCCACCGTCAGCATCAACAACACACTGACTGCCCTCAACGCCATGTCTGCACGCGATGACAGCTAGTGTACTTGTGACCCCGTGTGTTCAATGCAGTCATATATGATGCCCGATGCTTGCACCTTACCTCCCGAAAATCTCTTTGCGGGTTTTATTACAATTTTAAAACTAGTTCTCTTATTGATGACATGTCTCCGGAGGGTTATGTAAGAATTCAAATCGAGCCAGACCAATCTAGGCTGTTTGAGTTAAAAACGTTCGGATATGATTCGCAATGTTGAAATTAACAATTGAGAACGCAATAAAGATTTAGGAGTCATGATTAGAACATAAGAACATAAGAACAAAGGTAACTGCAGAAGGCCTATTGGCCCATACGAGGCAGCTCCTATCTATAACCACCCAATCCCACTCATATACATATCCAACCCTCGCTTGAAACAATCGAGGGACCCCACCTCCACCAAGTTACGCGACAACTGGGAACACTTCTATGGAAGAAATGAAATGTATGCTCGTGATAGGGTGCATCTATCGAGGGCTGGGGTTGTTGCTGTTGCGAACTCGTTGGAACCAGAGGTTAGAGGCATTTGTTTGGGTTTAAACATAAGAACAAAGGTAACTGCAGAGGACCTATTGGCCCAATCGAGGCAGCTCCTATTTATAACCACCCAATCCCACTCATATCCGTGTCACACTCGCTTGAAACAATCGAAGGATCCCACCTCCATCACGCTATGCGGTAATTGGTTCCACAAATCAACAACCCTGTTACCGAACCAGCATTTACCCAAGTCTTTCCTAAATCTAAACTTATCCAATTTATACCCATTGTTTCGTGTTCTGTCTTGTGTTGATACTTTTAATATCCTATTAATATCCCCTTTGTTATGTCCATTCATCCACTTGTAAACTTCTATCATGTCACCCCTAACTCTGCCTTTCCAGTGAATGCAATTTAAGCTTTATTAATCTTTCTTCATATAAAAGATTTCTAATTAGGGGAATTAACTTTGTCATCCTACGCTGGACACGTTCAAGTAAATTTATATCCATTCTATAGTACGGCGACCAAAATTGAACTGCATAATCTAAATGGGGCCTAACCAGAGCAAGATATAGCTGAAGAACCACACCAGGTGTCTTGTTACTAACGCTTCGATTAATAAATCCCAGTGTCCTATTTGCCTTATTACGAACATTCATGCATTGATCCTTTTGGTTTAAATTCTTGCTAATCACAACTCCTAGATCCCTTACGCCAGGGGTCTCCAAACTTTTCAATGTAAGGGCCACATTATATATTTCCTATATTTATGCGGGCCGAAGGAATAAAAAATGAAAAAAAAAATCAGTGCCAGTAATTTAATTTCCTCAAATATTAAAGTATAAACATGGAAAAATTAAAACATATCTTTTTGGAAAAAATTAGGGTAAACTAAATAGATTCCTGCCTTTAGTTTTATGCAACCAAATTAGTGTGACGAATGATACTGTCGTTTTGACTTCAAAATTTCATTAAAATCAGGTTCCAGATTAGTTGAGCCAATTGTAAGAATTGATTTCAAGTGATAATCAAACAAATTTGCTCGATAGTTAGATTTCACATACTTCATTTTGGAAAATGTTTGTTCACACAAGAATGTTGAACCAAAAATGGACACAAAACTACAAGCAAACTTTATCAAATTATAACTGTTATACACAACTGATTGGTTGTAATGCACAACACATACTTACCAGTACTAGTATCTGTGCGTCACACTATCGAGAGAGAGAAAACTGACTCGGGCTGAGCGCCACCAGTCAGCAGCCCCAGCTTTGAATAATTCTGCGATGCCATTCGTACGATAATTATTTTTTCAAGGCCACCACACAGGGATTTGTTTGGCGGGCCGGATGAAATTATGTGGCGGGCCGGATGTGGCTCGCGGGCCATAGTTTGGAGACCCCTGCCTTACGCAATTCGACTTCGCAATCTCAACACCTCTAGCTCGTATCTTGTAACTCTATCATCATTACCTAGCTCAAAACTTACACATTTATTAGCATTAAACTGCATCTGCTAGTCTTTTGACCATTTTTAAAACCCTATTTAGATCACTTGAAGTGATACCGAATCTTCTTTCGTGTTAATTTCCCTACTGATTTTTGTATCATCGGCAATTGGCAATGTGCTACTCAAACCTGTAATCCCAGGTTATTTTATTAACGCTTAAATGCATTCACTGGAAAGGCGAGAGTTACGGTGACATGATAGAGGTTTACAATTGGATGAATGGACACAACAAAGGGATATTAATAGGTATTGAAAGTATCAACAAGAAACACACACGAAACAATGGGTATAAATTGGATAAATTTAGGAAGGACTTGGGTAAATACTGGTTCCGTAACAGGGTTCTTGACTTGTGGACAATTACCGCGTAACGTGGTGGAGATGGGGCGCTCGATTGTTTCAAGCGGGATGGACATGTATATGAGGTTGGATTGGGTGTTATAAATAATGCTCCTTCGTATGGGCCAATAGGCCTTCTGCGTTGCCATTTGTTCTTATGTGTCTTACATGTTGTTCAATGATAAATTTCTAGGCTGCTCTTGCGCCGCTCCGTCTCCTGATGTGACTGCTGCTGGATACTGTACCGGTCATGAAGGGCACACCGCTCGCTGAACAGTGGAGCAGACCAATGGGCGAGGTGATAGGGAGGCAATAGCATGACTTTTTGGAACATAATTTTGTGTCAAACCTGCTAAGTGCAAATGGTTATTACATTTACGGCAACAGACTGTCACTTGCTAAGTGCCAATGGCATATCATTTCGGCAACAGACTTCAAACCTGCTAAATGCAATGTCAGAGTCTTGGCAACAGACTTCAACA
>WNGS01027743.1:0-11513 GCA_020271785.1 Procambarus virginalis | reverse complement strand
AGTGTTGGGGTGGTCAGTACTGGATCCAGACACATGTGAGGGAAGGTTCCAGAAGGAATCCAGGGCACATTGTGTGATAGGTTTCTAGAAGGATCCAGACACCATGTTGGTGTGTGCAGTAGATGGACCAGACACAGGTGGGTAGGTTCAGATAGGACCATGTACATCAAGTGGGGTGGTTCAGAGACGGAGAACCCAGACGACATGTGAGTGTGTCAGTATGGATACCAGACACATGATGGGTAGGGTCAGAAGGTGGATACCAAATACAGGGTGGATGGATACCTGAAATGGACCCAGACACATCAGATGGGTTAGGTTACAGAAGAGGACCAGCCCTCATAGGTGGGTAGTTCAGAACGGGACCAGGCACATTGTGAGGAGGTTACAGAATGGATCCTGCCACATTGTGGACGGGTGGATTCAGTAACGCGCACCAGACAATCGTAGGCCGTAGGTTTACCGAGGCATCAGAACACTTAGTGGGGACTTAGATAAGGACCAGAACAATTGGAGGCTGGTTACATGTTGACAAGGGAACCGAAAGGTTACACATTTAGGTGGAGGTATCACAGAGGATCTAAGAAACTGTCAGTGAGGCTTATCTAGGTACAGGACCAGGACGGGTAAAGATGTGGGACAGGTGTGATCAAGGGTCTAGCCAAACATGATCTGATGCAGGTGTTACGACATCCAATAAAGTAGAGGGAAGCCGTAATAGCTGGGGGAGGGGAGGTACCAAGCACACGACATCTAAGTTAACAAAGTGAGAGACAAGGAATAGAGAAACTTACATTCCGGTGGGTGATAACTCTTAGATCACACTACTCAATAGCTTACAATTAACTAAAAGAAAAACAATAGTGAATGTTAAAACCAACATGAATCATATTATGCCTTAATTGGAAAATTAATTAATGATTTATGCCTTTGCTTGTTTAGTACAACCTACAGTTACGATGTAATCTAAAAACTACTGAGAAGTGAGAAAAAAGCTGTAAATTTTAGCTTAACAAACGTTAGTAAAGAAATGAATTTCTAACTATCCTCCATAACCCACGGAAGAAGAAAGCCCAAGAATTGAACTCTTATCATCTTTTAAGACTACAATGCCACGAGAAAGATATCCTAGGCTCCGATCTGGAAGAGGCAACCCCTGTTATATTCTCAAACCTAAACTTTGATAGATCCAAAGATGGAAACTCCCGAACATCTAGTCCAACACACAATATACACGAGAGAATATCCTATAATAAATTAACAAAACTAGAAATAAATTAATACAACTACGCCATGATACTACAAACAAGATTATAAGTAAAAAAAATAAAATTTATTACTAAAAATAAATCACAAAAATAATACAAATATTAAACGTACATGAGTTAAGGAGAGTTAATTGACAATAAAGTTAAGAAAAAGGCTAAATAAAACCGGTGTTACTACTGAATATGGGAGAAATAGGAAAAAAAAGAAAATATAATCGATTCATCATTATACTACCAATCAATAAATTAAAACAGTCATAACAGCTCCTATAAAATGTAAAGGAACCCGATATACACCAAAGTCTTGTATATGACAAGAAATTGATTTACACATGTATTCATCTTACAGCTGGAGAAAAGTAGTTCATTTCCTGAACCCAATAGGAGATATGGTGTCGCCGCATCTTGCAAATTCTTTGTAAATTACAAACCAATGCTACGATATACAAGTCTCTCGCTCACAGTTAAATACGCTTAAATTATTCACTAAAAGATCGTCTGTGTGTATTGAAGCACCAGTACAGCATCATCCACAAATCGACTTCTGCTAGGACCCCTAGATGATATTATTGGTCAGAGCCTCGAAAAGTGTGGTTTCTAGGGGAACACCACCGAATGTTGAAGCATAACGTCCACACACCCTGGAAAAGTTGTGTCACTCCCCCCTGGAAGTTGACGTACCACTACCACAGAAAAGACAGTTGAACGTCCCTCCACCAGGAGTTTGAACGTCCCTCCACCCCGGAGTTGACGACCCTCCACTCCGGAGATGTGTCCCTCAACCCCGGAGGATGACGATCCCTCACTCCGGAGTTGACGTACCGCCACCCGGAAGGACGTTACTCCACTCCAGAGTTAAGACGTCCCTCCAACCACACCGGAGATGACGTCCCTCACACCCCGAGATGAAAAAAAAATAAAAGGTCCTCCACTCCAGAGATGACTTCCCTCCCACAGGAAGAAAGAACGTCTCTCCACTCCGGAGTTGACGTCCCTCCACCCTGGAGTTGACGTCCCTCCACCCTGGAGTTGACGTCCTCCACCCTGGAGTTGACGTCCCTCCACCCTGGAGTTGACGTCCCTCCACCCTGGAGTTGACGTCCCTCCACCCTGGAGTTGACGTCCCTCCACCCTGGAGTTGACGTCCCTCCACCCTGGAGTTGACGTCCCTCCACCCTGGAGTTGACGTCCCTCCACCCTGGAGTTGACGTCCCTCCACCCTGGAGTTGACGTCCCTCCACCCTGGAGTTGACGTCCCTCCACCCTGGAGTTGACGTCCCTCCACCCTGGAGTTGACGTCCCTCCACCCTGGAGTTGACGTCCCTCCACCCTGGAGTTGACGTCCCTCCACCCTGGAGTTGACGTCCCTCCACCCTGGAGTTGACGTCCCTCCACCCTGGAGTTGACGTCCCTCCACCGGAGTTGACGTCCCTTCACCCCGGAGTTGACGTTCCTCCACTCCGGAGTTGACGTCCCTCCACCCCGGAGTTGACGTCCCTCCACTCCGGAGTTGACGTCCCTCCACTCCGGAGTTGACGTCCTCCACCCCGGAGTTGACGTCCCTCCACTCCGGAGTTGACGTCCCTTCACCCCGGAGTTGACGTTCCTCCACCCCGGAGTTGACGTCCTTCCACCCCAGAGTTGACGTCTCTCCACTCCGGAGTTGACGTCCCTCCACCCCAGAGTTGGGAGAGCCGGTTGCTGGTTACTGAATTTTAATTGCTAATTTATCGGCCCACACATGCTTAAACATATGGTCAGTCAGCTACACCGAATAAAAGTAGAGCTATAAAATTATACAATTATAAAATATAAACGCCTTTAGGAGGAGGTATAAATCCATGATGAACATCATTATGAGATATATAAAAAGCTTTAAACTCAGCCACCCAGGAAATCAGATCAGCCAAAAGAAACTACGAAAAACAATTTGCTCAAAATATAAAAACAAAACAAAGTCGTTCTATGCCTAAATAAGAAGTAAAACTAAGTAAAAGACTTGGTAGGACCTTAGAAAGATGAAACTAACCAAATTATAATGGACGATAAAAGGGTAGCAAGAACTCTGAATGAATAATTTACATCGGTGTTTACACTAGAAAGATTAGATGGCATCCCAATACCCACACAATTGTTTGAAGGAGGTGAAGAGAACGAATTAAGGGATATACCCATAACGGGCGACATTATCAGGAAGAGCACTGACAATCTATGAGACTCAAACACATCAGGTGTGGATGGAATTAAATCCAAAGCCGTAAAGGATCTGGCAGAGGAACTATACCTACCACTGAAACTCCTTTTCAGAAAATCTCTGGGCCACGGGATAGTTTCCATAGATTGGAAATATGCTAATGTCACTCCTTTAAGTTCAAGTACGTTTATTGAGACAATGATACCTCTCAAAAGGATAAAGTATCTTGGGCTATTTCTACCCTCCATTGTCACCTCCTATTTCCCCCAAAGAAGGCAGAAAGCCCAGTAGAAAACTGAGTTGACATCACACATCTGTAAGCTCATGAGGAGAACCGTAAGGGTTCTCCTCATGAGAACATCCACCAACATCCACTGAGGTGGTGGAATCATCTATCATCTCAGTGAGCAATCTTGTAAAATCAACTCAACATAGGTTTGTTAAAAATAGATCACATTTTTTGAAACGGTAACGAGCTACTCAGACAAAGGATTTCCAGCAGATGTAGTATATATGGACTTTGATAACGCTTTTGATAAAAGGTACCACATGAAAGACTAGCGAGGAAATTAGACACATGGGATAAATGGTATAACGCTAGAATGAATAAAACAATGGTTAAAACAAAGAAAACAAAAGGTCTTGCTAAATGGGAAGGAATCTGACTGGAGAAATGTGGTGAATATAATAAACATTTTCCACAACTCAGACGTGTGACTCAGTAATAGTGACAATAGTGTCTGGATCAGTTGGAGTGACCGATTATGCGTGCTTTAGCACGAGTGATGCAGTATTGATGAATCAATGGCAGTTGCTCAGTAACAATGACTAAATTCAAGTGATTCACAGTGAGTTACTCAGATTGAGTGATTTCATGAGGGTGAATCAGAAAGAGGAACTATGTAGGAGTGACTTTATATGATTCAGTATAAATGAATCAGTGTGAGTGACTTATTATAAACGACTCAATAAGAGTGATTGTATCAGTAAGTCAATGAGACTCAGTATGGGTGTCTCAGGATGAGTCACTGAAAACAAGTGAGTCAGTGTGACTCAGTATGAGTGCCTCAGAATGAGTGACTCAAAACAAGTGACTCAGGTTTCGTGACTCAGCATGAGTCATACAAAATGGTGAGTGGGGCCTCGACTCAAACCGGGGGACATTATCCGTGATATGGGTTTAGTCTCCATAGTAATGATTAACATGCTTGGGTCTGGAGAGCTTTATGTAGCTGCTGAACATCTCCCACAATATATGGGTGATGTCCAGGCCTTCACCTGGTGAAATGTTAAGGTGTTTTATGAGTTGTGATCTCTCCTACAGGGAGGGACGGCTGCTGTCTTCCTGGTGTGACATGACTACTGACGGAGGTGAGTGGTCTATCCCACAGGGAGGGACGGCAAGTGTCTGCCTGGTGTGACATGACTACTAACGGAGGTGAGTGATCTATCTCACAGGGAGGGACGGCTGCTGTCTGCCTGGTGTGACAGGACTACTGACGGAGGTGAGTGATCTCTCTCACAGGGAGGGACGGCTGGTGTCTGCCTGGTGTGACATGACTACTAACGGAGGTGAGTGATCTATCTCACAGGGAGGGGCAGCTGCAGTCTGCCTGGTGTGACAGGACTACTGACGGAGGTGAGTGATCTCTCTCACAGGGAGGGACGGCTGGTGTCTGCCTGGTGTGACATGACTACTAACGGAGGTGAGTGATCTATCTCACAGGGAGGGACGGCTGCTGTCTGCCTGGTGTAACATGACTGCTGACGGAGGTGAGTGGTCTATCCCACAGGGTGGGAGGCTGGTGTCTGTCTGGTGTGACATGACTATTGACTGAGATTAGTTGTCTCTCCTGCTGCAGTCGTACTGATGGTATTATTAGTTGTAGTGATGGTCACAGTTACAACTTTAGGGAAGTTTTGTTGGAAAAACTTCCTACCTGTATGTAAAATCCACTGACCACTACATGGAACTAATAAATTATTATAACCTAGCTGGTTGAACAACTTTGTCCGGTTTTAGATACCCATTACTGTGAAGAGTGCAATATGTTTTGTATCCGGCAACCATTGCCCTCCAGAGTGCAATATGTTCTGTATAAGAACATTAGAGTAGGGTAAAGTGCGACTACGACGACTCGCACCATCTGGCCAGGTGGCTCTATGAGAGCCAGCTGGCCAGGTGGTGCGCGTCGTCGTAGTCGCAAAGGGTTTGGGGGAATTTTCCCGGAAGTTATGGCGTGTCGAACGCGTGTAAGCGTCCGGTATTTGGGTATGCGGTCTGGGAAGATTGGGGGTCATGTTGTTTGGGGGGTAGGAGAGTATGTGGGCTATGTGTTGTATGAGGTATAGTATGAGGTATGTGGATATGAGTGGAAGAGTAAATGAATATGTATGTTTGTTTGCCGTAGACTTAATCCGGTGTGTAGATAATAGTTTTGATTAAAAAATGACTATGTATTGCTATGTAGAGGCTGTGTGTAGGTGAGAGGGGTCCCAACATATGTTGATGGGGTGGGGGAGGGAGGGAGTGTGAGGGAGAGTGAGGGGACCTTCCCCTCTGGCTGGAGAGTGTTTAGGGTCATTTGTGGTTTGTGGTTTTTGACGCCTGGCGTTCGGCCTGGCATCACTTGAGAGAGTGTCATGTTGGGAATGGTGAGAGAGAGAGAGAAAGAAGAAAGAAAATAGAACAAAAGAGAGAGACAGACAGACAGACAGACAGAGAGGAGAGGCTCTTAAGATATGAATGAGATGAGGCAGCAGTAGGCAGAGAAGGTCTGTTTTATGTAACAATGCTCAGGGCTGTGACAGATCAGCAGGACGGAAGTGGTCCATTAACCTTAAGCATTTTTCAATGTCTTCAGAGTGGTTTGGGAGATGCTCACCCCAACAGGGCTCTCCAGACACTGCGGATTCGTTAAGGAGGGACGACGTTCTATTTCCGTCAGCAGGACCTCACCTGCCCACCATCAATCACTTCTCATTTGACCGGGATCGTTTCTCTTTCTAGCACAGGTGGAGTCATATCTCCCATCAGCAGAGATTATATGCAATAAACGGGGAAAAGTAAACACATTATATAAATTTATTTCTTTTATTAAACACTTAAGCGATTTACAACGATAATAATAATAAGACTTCTTGGTGGTTTAGCTAGCAGACAGATGGGGAAAGGCTTTCATTCAGTTCATCGAAGCTTCTTGTCGTCCTAGTCAATCATTCAATCTGTAGAAAGGCTTTAGGTAGTAGACAGGCGGATTGGGAGTCATTCATCCTCTCCATCGATCCTTCCCAGCACGCTAGTCAACCAGTCAATCTGTAGAAAGGGAAAAAAGGCGTCCTTCGTCCAAAGTAAGACTTAACCCTCTGTAACACAATGTAACGTAACGCAAATCAACTTTCTACAGTCCAAATAGCAATAAGAAAATATGACTTAGTTCATCTCCATTACATCTCTTATCAAATATTACTGTGTGTGTCAGTTTTAGCCCTCTGTAACACCATGTAACGTAACTCAAATCATCTTTCTGCAGTCCAAATAACATTATGAAAGTAAGACTTAACATCTGTAACACAATGTAACGTAACGCAAATCAACTTTCTACAGTCCAAATAGCATTATAAAAGTATGACTTAGTTCATCTCTGTTACATCTCTTATCAAATATTACTGTGTGTGTCAGTTTTAGCCCTCTGTAACACAAAGTAACGTAACTCAAATCAACTTTCTAGAGTCCAAAAACCATTATGAAAGTAAGACTTAGCCCTCTGTAACACATTGTAACACAAATCATCTTTCTGCAGTCCAAATACCATTATGAAAGTAAGACTTAGCCCTCTGTAACACATTGTAACGCAAATCATCTTTCTGCAGTCCAAATAACATTATATCGTTACGTAACGCGTTTTACTGAATGAGGGAAACATCAATCCGTCTCGTTAGGGTCTATCCTTCGCGCTGGTTTGAGGCGTAGTGAGATGGGCGAGGTACTGGATGACCTTACCCTCATCCCATCCACCCACACCAAACCCCAACCCCCTCCCACCCCCCTTCCAAGCCCAAACCTTCAAGCATCACTTCGCCCTTCCCAGAACGGATGTTCTGTGCAAAGCCTTTAGTATTATTTCTGTTAATATGTGTAAGCTGTATCGTAACGTGACCCACATGGTAACATCATTCTTTGCTCAAATGGCATTTATTTTAAGAGTAACGAGAGTCATAAGGTGGTCTTCAATCTTATTATTATAACAAATCATAATTTTTTTGTAAACACAACTGCATGGGATACACATAACAGTCAGTGGTTACTCTCTCCCCTCTCTCTCTCTCTCTCTCTCTCTCTCTCTCTCTCTCTCTCTCTCTCTCTCTCTCTCTCTCTCTCTCTCTCTCTCTCTCTCTCTCTCTCTCTATTCAGATCATGTAATAGTTGGGGAAAAAGTAACATCAATTCCTTTCTCCTACTGCCGCTGTTCACGTACCTTTTTTCATTTCTTAGACTAACAGCTCACCAGTGGATGGAAGACTAATGTCAATTTTCGAGCCTCCATCACTATCACCCTTATAACCTAGTAAGGTAACACGACCAACATGATGGCATCCTTCTTTGCCTAAATATCATTAATGTAACGTGACCAACATGGCCGTTCTTTGCCCAGATAACATTTTAAGAGTAACGAGCAACTTTCTGTCTGTTGTCCGAATATCATATTGATATGTGATAGTTTAGTTCATTTATTATGCACCTATACTCATATTGCGGGCGGTATTAGAAAGGGTTACAGAGGCACATAATGGGCTCAGGGACTGAACCCCACAATTCATTTAGTTAAGGAAGTTATAATCTTAATCAGCTAGTTACAAAATTCAATATAAGTCGGCCCATCGACAATGGGTTCGAGACCGACCACAAGTACAGTTTCTAATTAAGCAGTGTCAATTTCACTTTGCCTCAGATCTACAGGATCTTGTTGAAGATTTAGTTTTAACAAAAAGTGAAACACGAGAACATGAACTAATAGGGTTGAGATAGGAGGAAAGGCTTTGCAGAAGATGAAAGAGCTGAGGAGACATGTTTGCTACATACATTTCTTCATGTGAGTTCATTTTAGTTTAAAGTTTTCCATCTTAAATTAAATACTACTATCATCATCATCAACAACTTATTGGGTGTCTTAGACATTCAGTTTACAACTCAGTAAGTGTTTACTGAACGTGGGAATCTCTTCATGTGTGATTATTTAGTTTAGTTCATAGTTTTCAATCTTAAATTAAATACTACTATCATCATCATCAACAACTTTTTGGGTGTCTTAGACATTCAGTTTACAACTCAGTAAGTGTTTACTGAACGTGGGAATCTCTTCATGTGTGATTATTTAGTTTAGTTTTAAGTTTTCCATCTTAAATTAAATGCTACTATCATCATCCATTGTCAGTCATTACTATTCGTATCATCAAAGTCCTTTCAGTCATCAAACAAGCAGAGGTGCTGCATAAACTACTAAAGATCTGATGTATGCAAGGTGCATCATTTTGACAAATCTGACACCAACCCACCTTAGCGAGATGACTGTGTGCAACAGTACCCTAGCACTCTTAATAATTTTATTCAAGCAGTGATAACATAGCATAATGTAAGATTTTTTTTCACATTTCATATCGCGTGTGTATATTTAGTTTTAACAAAAAGTGAAACACGAGAGCATGAACTAATAGGGTTGAGATAGGAGGAAAGGCTTTGTGGACGGCTAGTCAAAACTTAACATAACAGATATGATTTCACAGAGTTTTAACCTTTGCAAGTTTTTCAGTGTTTTCTCTTCACTTGTGCTAAGTGAGTCAGACAAAATAAGTCATTTCATTATTAGCCAAGGCAATACGCTATTAGCTAGATAGTCAAAACATATAACACATATTATTTCACAGTTATTTTTTCTAGCAAATATGGTTCCTTTAAGCAGTTCAACTCATCAAACACCAGCAGTTCACGAAATTCTATTTAGTCAATAATCATCCTTTACAGTATTTCTTGAGTAAAATAGCACTCCAAACATAAGTGGTCATTTTTATTCACACTGTCGCACTTATAGTCAATAATTTGTTTCGCAGAGTGACAAGTTATGCTTAGTGACGAGATTTCACGGTTAGCATAGTTTTAAGAGAGTTCACACTGTATTAATTACGGTCACAGATATGTTATGTTATGTTTATGAAGATCATTACTTCTTATTTCTTATTTTTACCCATTTCCCCGCGCCCTGCTTTTCAGCCTTCTCATATTCTTTTCAAATCAAGTTGGCTTACTGTTTTTCCAGTAGATTGGTTTCACATTACATATATTAATCAACTTTCAAATTCAGTTCAGTTTCTTTTCAATATCACAGCTTCGTTGTTCCCCTGTCAGTATCTAGTTCAAGACATCGTATTATCAATGTCATTAATACTACTATCATCAACCATGTATTGGATGTCTCAGACATTCAGTTAACAACTTAGTAAGTGTTTAACCCTTCAATTGCGCATCGCATCATATGATGCTTTGACCGACTTGCAGTAAATTGCGCGTCGCATCATATGATGTGTTGGAGTACTACGCAAGATTTAAACGGCCTGCGGATACACGGGATTCACCACACCTTCATCAGGGCTCTTGTAAACAGACGCCATTAAAAAAAAAATCGAGTAAGCTACCAATCCTGACGCACGCAGCATGAGCTCACAGCACTGCTGTTCAGCTTGTGACCACAGCATCGCCTAAAAATGCCATAATATACTTGTTCATGCTATTATGTAGCGATAATATTATTACAGAAGACCCCTGACTGTGATAAAATTGACCATGGGTCTGATAATAAGAGGATTGTGATGATATTTAGCGCTGTGCTCCATGGAGGGAGGAGTAATGCTGTGGGAGGGAGGGTGGTGGCATTGTTATCTGACTGTGTGTGGCCACCTTTTATTGACTGCACTCAGCATACTAGCTTAGTGGTTCGCTATGGTGAACACAAAATGTAGATACTTATATATAACGTGTGTATAGAAGGTATAAACAGCAAGAGTAGGAGGCTGGGAGCCGCCATTTTGGTGAGAGGAGCGTCGTCTGCAGGAATTATCGTGTTGTTTACTGGTGGTTTCTGCTTTTACTCACCATACAAGCTTAGATGTACAGTTATGGTGAACAAAACATGTAAATACTTATATATAACGTCTGTATATAAAAGCAAAAACAGTATGGTGAGTGGAAAATGGTGGCAAGTCAGGTGAGGTGAGGGAAGGAGGGTATGCCACTCAGCATACCAACTTAGTGGTTCGTTATGGTGAACACGAATGTAGATACTTATATATAGCGTCTGTATATAGTGAATAAAAGCAAAAACAGTATTGTGGGAGGAGAATGTGGGTGAGTCAGATGACTTGAGGGAGGGCGTGAGTGGCTGGCTGGGACACGGCGGTCACTCCTCGTTACTTTTTATTCATAATAGCAACTTAGTGGTTCGTTATGGTGAACAAAACATGCAGATACTTATATATACCTGGTATATATGTAACAACCGACAAAGTATTTGTTCACTGTTTGATGAACATAATTGAATCAACAATATGCACACCATATTTGAGTACAGCGATGATTCACTCATTTCATATATAAAATATCACACTACACAATTGAATAATATTACAGCAAAAAACTACGAAAAAATCAATCAGAGACATTGAAATAATTAGGCAATTATCTTTTGTGGCAACTCCGGCCTGACAGCTGGCGATCAACAGACCGCCTGGGACGCATGCTGAGTGTGCGCCGTTTTGTGTCAGACTTCCCTGCCCATAGCGGCCAATATATCAAACTTACGATTTTGTTATTATTTTTCCCGTGATCAGTGAACACAAATTAACAGGTAAGGAAAAATTTTTTTTTTTTTTGTATGCGCCTGTGGGTGTCAAATGGTATATAGCTATGCACCATTTAAGGGTTAATGAACGTGAGATCACTTCATGTGCGCTCATTTAGTTTAGTTTAAAGTTTTCAATCTTGAATTAATACTACTATC
>WNGS01027735.1:0-11905 GCA_020271785.1 Procambarus virginalis | reverse complement strand
GCGTTGAAGGGAGGGATGTCCAGGACACTTGGGGGGTGGGGGGGTGGGGGGAGTGTGAGAGCCTCTAACACAGCACTCCACCCTGCCTTAGTAGTGTCCGCACCCGTCTAGTAGTCTCCATCCTCTATAGACTGGATAGTCTATGGATTATGAGGAATAGGCAACTGTGTGAGGCCTGAGTGGATTGAGCAGGGGCACTTGTAGGAGGGCTGTTGCGGGAATATGGGTCAGCTAAGAGGCATTGAGGGTGAGAAGTGGCGAGTGACTACATTGAGGGGTGAGAGGGCAGTGAGGCACAGCTGGCATTGCACGGGCGACGAGGCAGTTTGAGGGGGGAACTGACGGGCTGCAGAGTGAGCGTGAAGGAGCGGCATGAGGGGGGCAAGAGCAGCTAGGAGGGCAATGGAAGGGCGTGATGTCGGAAGAGTGCAGTGAGGTGGAGGCATAGTAGTGGGGAGATAAGGGCAGTGAGAGATATTGAGGGAGGAGAGCCGCTACGCCCTGCTCGGCCGGGTGTTCTCCACTGGTGGGCGTGCAATGGGGTAAGACGAGCGTAATGAGGAGGAGAGGCCGCCGGGGGGAGCACTGGGGCAGTCTGAGGGGGCTGCGGCAGCTGAAGCGGGGCGGCACAGAGAGGGGGAGGTTTGGTCCGTCGCAGAGATAGCAAGCACGTCGAGGGAGCGGAATGGGAATGGCAGGCACCGAGCTGGCGGGCACGGCAGGTCGGCAGGCAGGTGGCTGCTTGGCGGTGGCTGGCAGGCAGGCTGGCGGCAGGCATGGGCAGGCAAGCTGCCAGGCAGGCTGGGGATGTGTTTAGACAATTTGGGCATTGCATGGCAGGTAGTCTCCGCAGGCTTGACCTCCAGAGAAATGGACCCAATCCTCAGGGCGGTAGTTTGGCCAGCCGTTGTTAATGAACCGAATGATTTAGGATAAAACATGTGCACACTTTTTAGACAAGCGGCTCCTTGACGACGTCACTTTTATGGCGTTGTCTAGTACCAAAACAAAGAATACCCAGTCGCATTATACGGATTCAATGACATCCATCAAATTTTTTCCCTGCTAAGTTTTTGCGAATACATTTTCTGATTTTTTTTTTATGATCATATATAGTTTACTATTTTTCCTCCTTAGTTTCTAATACTTATGGTACGACCACAGCTTACATCTTAACCGAACATGTCTCGTGTCCCGTCATATGGGTTGGCGACAACCACGCCATAGCATAGGTGCCTGCGTAGACATTATTAATATAGAATATTAATATACTATTAATATAGTATAGTATATTAATTTATATTCGCATATACATTGTTGTGTGGTATATAATATATATATATAATATTTTATACAGTACAACCTCGATTAAACATACCCCGAATTCAACGAATCTACGCTACGTTCGCAGACCGTTTACAGGCCGGATTACTGTGACTCCAGGTTCGACGAAATGGTATGGGTTCGCCGAAGCGTGGGATTTTCGGATTATTGTGTTCTTGTATGTACGTGTCCGAATGACATGAGAGTTTTCACAGTATTTTTTCGTGGTGGAAAATTGTTTCTATGTATGATTGTTTCGACAGATTACATTTATTAATTCATCTATGACAAATTCGATCACACAAGTGACCACACAATTGGTCCACAAGCTTATGATGATGGGACAGAGTTCACAGACTCGTGGAAAACTTTCCCATTCCATCACAAATTACAAAGTGTGTAATATGTACCATATACAGAGAGACAGCAGATAATAGGATAGACAGATTTGTTCACAACAGAAAGTGGCGAAAAGGGCCAGGAGACCAAAAGACACAAAAATGGAATCAATACAGGAAGAGGCCAAACCCCCAAACATACCAGCGATACAAAGATGCGAGAAACAACTACACGGCAGTGAGGAGAGAGGCAGAAAGAAATTTTGAAAAAGGGATTGCAGACAAATGTAAAACAGAACCAGGTCTATTCTATAAATTCATAAACAACAAATTGCAGGTAAAGGAATATTCAGAGGTTGAAAATGGGAAATAGATTCACGGAAAATGAAAAGGAATGTGTGTGAACATTAAACGAAAAGTTCCAAAGTGTGTTTGTACAAAATGAAATCTTCAGGGAACCAGATACAATAAGAATTCCAGAGAACAACATAGAGCACATAGAGGTGTCTAGAGACGAAGTGGAAAAAATGCTCAAAGAGCTAAATAAGAACAAAGCAGTTGGTCCAGATGGAGTTTCACCATGGGTTCTGAGAGAATGTGCACCTGAGCTCAGCATCCCTCTTCAACTGATCTTTCAGGCATCCCTGTTTACAGGAGTTGTAGCTGATGTGTGGAAAAAGGCTAACATAGTTCCAATTTACAAGAGTGGAAGCAGGGAAGACCCCCTTAATTATAGACCGGTATCATTGACAAGTGTAATAGTCAAAATATTGGAAAAATAATTAAAACTAAATGGGTAGAACACCTGGAGAGAAATGATATAATATCAGACAGACAGTATGGTTTTCGATCTGGTAGATCCTGTGTATCGAATTTACTCAGTTTTTATGATCGAGCAACAGAGATATTACAGGAAAGAGATGGTTGGGCTGACTGCATCTATCTGGACCTAAAAAAGGCTTTCGACAGAGTTCCACATAAGAGGTTGTTCTGGAAACTGGAAAATATTGGAGGAGTGACAGGTACGCTTCTAACATGGATGAAAAACTTTCTGACTGATAGAAAAATGAGGGCTGTGATCAGAGGCAATGTATCGGACTGGAGAAATGTCACAAGTGGAGTACCACAGGGTTCAGTTCTTGCACCAGTGATGTTTATTGTCTACATAAATGATCTACCAGTTGGTATACAGAATTATATGAACATGTTTGCTGATGATGCTAAGATAATAGGAAGGATAAGAAATTTAGATGATTGTCATGCCCTTCAAGAAGACCTGGATAAAATAAGTATATGGAGCACCACTTGGCAAATGGAATTTAATGTTAATAAATGTCATGTTATGGAATGTGGAATAGGAGAACATAGACCCCACACAACCTATATATTATGTGAGAAATCTTTAAAGAACTCTGATAAAGAAAGAGATCTAGGGGTGGTTCTAGATAGAAAACTATCACCTGAAGACCACATAAAGAATATTGTGCAAGGAGCCTATGCTATGCTTTCTAACTTCAGAATTGCTTTTAAATACATGGATGGGGATATACTAAAGAAATTGTTCATGACTTTTGTTAGGCCAAAGCTAGAATATGCAGCTGTTGTTTGGTGCCCATATCTTAAGAAGCACATCAACAAACTGGAAAAGGTGCAAAGACATGCTACTAAGTGGCTCCCAGAACTGAAGGACAAGAGCTACGAGGAAAGGTTAGAAGCATTAAATATGCCAAAACTAGAAGACAGAAGAAAAAGAGGTGATATGATCACTACATACAAAATAGTAACAGGAATTGATAAAATCGACAGGAAAGATTTCCTGAGACCTGGAACTTCAAGAACAAGAGGTCATAGATATAAACTGGCTAAACACAGATGCCGAAGAAATATAAGAAAATTCACTTTCGCAAACAGAGTGGTAGACGGTTGGAACAAGTTAGGGGAGAAGGTGGTGGAGGCCAAGACCGTCAGTAGTTTCAAAGCGTTATATGACAAAGAGTGCTGGGAAGACGGGACACCACGAGCGTAGCTCTCATCCTGTAACTACACTTAGGTAATTACACTTAGGTAATTACACACACATACACACACACACACACACACACACACACACACACACACACACACACACACACACACACACACACAACACACACACACACACACAGTGTATGTGTGTGTACAGTACTGTACAGTACTGTACTGGGTTGGAGCAGTACCCAATAAGCTCAGGAACCTGCACACCAGTTGAGTGACAGTTGAGAGGCGGGACCAAAGAGCCAGAGCTCAACCCCCGCAAGCACAACTAGGTAAGTACACACAAGAATCCACGTCGATTCAACAAAGGAAAATATCGCTTGACCAACTATTCGAGTTCTATGACAACACTCAAACAGTAGGCTGGGCAGAATGCCTTTTCCTGGACTGCCGGAAAGCATTAGACACTGTTCCCCCACAAGCGACTCCTATACAAACTAGAAAAACAGGCTTACGTATCGGTTTAAGAGTACTAAAGTGGGTGAAGAATTACCTTTCAAGAAGGTAGAGAGTCACAGTAAGAATAGGGCTATAAGAATCTATAAGAATCTATAAGAATGCCTCAGAGTGGGTACTAAGCTCCATACTATTCTAACAGAGGAAGTAAACTGGTAACTTCTAACAGAGGAAGTAAACTCATTCCAATCCATGTTGCTGATAATGTCCAGCTAATGAGGCTAATGAGAACTGAGAACTGCACTATTATGACAAGGTAAACTAAACAGTCTCCGGAGTTGGTCTGAGACATGATTGCTAGACTTTAACCCTGGCAAATGCAAGATTATGAGGATAGGAACAGTACAGAAATGGGTATACCCAGGCCCAGAAATGGGACTAATGATGTATGGAACACCAGAGCAGCAGCCCTGCAGAGAGCAGCAGCCCTGCAGAGAGCAGCAGCCCTGCAGAGAGCAGCAGCCCTGCAGAGAGCAGCAGCCCTGCAGAGAGCAGCAGCCCTGCAGAGAGCAGCAGCCCTGCAGAGAGCAGCAGCCCTGCAGAGAGCAGCAGCCCTGCAGAGAGCAGCAGCCCTGCAGAGAGCAGCAGCCCTGCAGAGAGCAGCAGCCCTGCAGAGAGCAGCAGCCCTGCAGAGAGCAGCAGCCTTGCAGAGAGCAGCAGCCCTGCAGAGAGCAGCAGCCCTGCAGAGAGCAGCAGCCCTGCAGAGAGCAGCAGCCCTGCAGAGAGCAGCAGCCCTGCAGAGAGCAGCAGCCCTGCAGAGAGCAGCAGCCCTGCAGAGAGCAGCAGCCCTGCAGAGAGCAGCAGCCCTGCAGAGAGCAGCAGCCCTGCAGAGAGCAGCAGCCCTGCAGAGAGCAGCAGCCCTGCAGAGAGCAGCAGCCCTGTGGAGAGCAGCAGCCCTGCAGAGAGCAGCAGCCCTGCAGAGAGCAGCAGCCCTGCAGAGAGCAGCAGCCCTGCAGAGAGCAGCAGCCCTGCAGAGAGCAGCAGCCCTGCAGAGAGCAGCAGCCCTGCAGAGAGCAGCAGCCCTGTGGAGAGCAGCAGCCCTGCAGAGAGCAGCAGCCCTGCAGAGAGCAGCAGCCCTGCAGAGAGCAGCAGCCCTGCAGAGAGCAGCAGCCCTGCAGAGAGCAGCAGCCTTGCAGAGAGCAGCAGCCCTGCAGAGAGCAGCAGCCTTGCAGAGAGCAGCAGCCCTGCAGAGAGCAGCAGCCTTGCAGAGAGCAGCAGCCCTGCAGAGAGCAGCAGCCTTGCAGAGAGCAGCAGCCTTGCAGAGAGCAGCAGCCTTGCAGAGAGCAGCAGCCCTGCAGAGAGCAGCAGCCCTGCAGAGAGCAGCAGCCCTGCAGAGAGCAGCAGCCCTGCAGAGAGCAGCAGCCCTGCAGAGAGCAGCAGCCTTGCAGAGAGCAGCAGCCCTGCAGAGAGCAGCAGCCCTGCAGAGAGCAGCAGCCCTGCAGAGAGCAGCAGCCCTGCAGAGAGCAGCAGCCCTGCAGAGAGCAGCAGCCCTGCAGAGAGCAGCAGCCCTGCAGAGAGCAGCAGCCTTGCAGAGAGCAGCAGCCCTGCAGAGAGCAGCAGCCCTGCAGAGAGCAGCAGCCCTGCAGAGAGCAGCAGCCCTGCAGAGAGCAGCAGCCCTGCAGAGAGCAGCAGCCCTGCAGAGAGCAGCAGCCCTGCAGAGAGCAGCAGCCCTGCAGAGAGCAGCAGCCTTGCAGAGAGCAGCAGCCTTGCAGAGAGCAGCAGCCCTGCAGAGAGCAGCAGCCTTGCAGAGAGCAGCAGCCCTGCAGAGAGCAGCAGCCTTGCAGAGAGCAGCAGCCCTGCAGAGAGCAGCAGCCTTGCAGAGAGCAGCAGCCCTGCAGAGAGCAGCAGCCTTGCAGAGAGCAGCAGCCCTGCAGAGAGCAGCAGCCTTGCAGAGGGCAGCAGCCCTGCAGAGAGCAGCAGCCCTGCAGAGGGCAGCAGCCCTGCAGAGGGCAGCAGCCCTGCAGAGAGCAGCAGCCCTGCAGAGAGCAGCAGCCCTGCAGAGAGCAGCAGCCCTGCAGAGAGCAGCAGCCCTGCAGAGAGCAGCCTCGCTGGCAAGCCTCAACACAACAGCAGAACAAACATATCCAACAGAAAAGTGGAAAGCCGCGTACTCGGGTTTGGACCGAGGCTCCCTCAATGTCGAGCCCCTTGACCTTCCCAGGGGATGCCACCCACAACAGTTTCCTAACATGACATCAGCCGGAAATAAAGCTGTTATTAAGGGAGAGAAAACAGCAGCTACGACAGAATTATGGGGGGCCGGGGCAGACGAAGCCGCTCAACATCTGAGGGTCGATACGCGCGCTCTCAAGGTCCTTGGCACCTGCTATCTTAACCTCCAGGGGGGGAGGGGAGCCCCTCACACCTCCCCTGGGGGACAGGGAGAGGATAACGCAAAAGGCTATCATGACCACCTTGTGCACATGACGATAGCCGGCTGCTCAAGAGGGATGTAGCGGGTCCCAACTGGACTCTTGGATGAATTTGAAGAAAGCAGAACTGTGCAAACTGGAACTAGCAGGTCCATTGTTTATCACAGTGAAATGTGTGAAGTAAAACACGTGTATGGGGCCAGTAAAACACGTGTATGGGGCCAGTAAAACACGTGTATGGGGCCAGTAAAACATGTGTATGGGGCCAGTAAAACACGTGTATGGGGCCAGTAAAACACGTGTATGGGGCCAGTAAAACACGTGTATGGGGCCAGTAAAACACGTGTATGGGGCAAGTAAAACACGTGTATGGGGCAAGTAAAACATGTGTATGGGGCAAGTAAAACACGTGTATGGGGCAAGTAAAACACGTGTATGGGGCAAGTAAAACACGTGTATGGGGCAAGTAAAACACGTGTATGGGGCAAGTAAAACATGTGTATGGGGCAAGTAAAACACGTGTATGGGGCAAGTAAAACACGTGTATGGGGCAAGTAAAACACGTGTATGGGGCAAGTAAAACATGTGTATGGGGCAAGTAAAACACGTGTATGGGGCCAGTAAAACACGTGTATGGGGCAAGTAAAACACGTGTATGGGTCAAATAAAACATGTGTATAGCACAACTAACAAATTAAGTAGACTAACAGATGTTGTCACAGCTCGTATAAGACTTGGCTACAAGTATCTCTGGCAGTTCGGCTTGTATAGGGATCTAGATGAAGTAAAGTGTAAAGTGTGTGGACAAAGACAGGGACACACACTCCAACACTATATCTTGGATTGTAGTAAAATTAAGCCATTTAGAGATAAATCTAAACTCAGGTTGTATGATATGGCGACTTATCTTATTACTAAGGATAAATACCTGAAATCCTTGCACTGTATCCATATTTCGCTTCCAGTAGATAAATGACATATGAGATTAAGACACAAGTAGTGTTTGTGAAGACTAATAATAAACAGCAGCTCCCCAATGACTGTATATCTCTATTGTTCAAACAATTATGTATTAGCGATAAGACCGACCATTAATGTATGTGAGGAGATGTAGATCTCCTCACTAGTTTTTCCTAGTTTCTAGAATAGGCTAGTCGCTCTAGGACTCTAGAAACTGAAGCTTTCAAAATTTACATATACTTGTTGGGTGTCATATGAAAGCTTATGTTAAATGCTGTCAGTTAAAACTAGTTAGAGGTCTGTGATTGCTCTGTAAGAGAATTACAGCAAAATTTTCCTGTTCTGTGAAACAGAGAGGGTAGTAATAACAAAACCGTTAGGGGTAGGGGGACAGTGGGGGAACGTCTGCTCCCCCCCCAAGGGAGACGTTGAGACGTTGTGTTGGCCTCACCCTCCTTGTGACGTCACGCCACGCCACAGGCGAGGGGCCCGTGTGATTGGTCTAGGCACCCCTGCTCCTATGCCGAGTTTTGGCGCGAAAAGCTGTCATTGGAAGCGGCATGAGGAACAGTGCCGGCTTCCTGCTGATTGGTCAAGACAGGTAGGGGGAGAAATAGGGGGATGTGGGCCTCTCGGGCCCGCCTAGAAGGCAGTTTGAATTGGGCAGCCAGGTGTGAAGTGTCGGTGGGGGTGGCGGGCCTGCCACCCCACCACCGTTATCGCTCCTGTCGTTCTGTTTACTCACATTGCAGGCACTCCAGCCACCCTGGGTGTGTCGAAGCCCAAATTGCGAGAAACTGGGACTTGGACTTTGAATTGCGCCCGACGTCGTCCATGGGGAGGTGACGCCGGCCAGTGTCACTCCTGTAACCCCAGTGTAAGAGCGAGTCATGCTCTGGTATGATGGGGTTGTTAGTGATTCCCCATCCAAGTGTGTATGGCACGCGGCCACCCAGGCCGCCCTCTGGCCGCCCGCCGCCCACACGCCCCGGCCCGCCGCCGCCCAGTCCCCCACCCATGCGGCCCGGCCCGGGCCAGGCCCCAGCCACCCACCTTACACCGCGCGCGAGCTGCTCGGTGGGGTGGGTGGGGTGCTGTGACGTCACGCGCCCCGTGGCCACCCTCCTGAAGGCCACGCAGTGGCCACATGTTGGCCACCACCTTTGGCCACCCCCTTGGCCACTTCCCAGGACAGCCTAAGGCCACATCTTGTCGACGCACGAGGAGCAAGCTAAGTGTTGACAGCCAGGTGGTAAGGACCTGGGAAATGAGGAAATGTGTGGAAGGAAACGTGAGTACTTTATCGGTGTCTCAGATTAGTGGAAATCATAGTAGAAAAGTTGTGTGAGCCCCTAGCCCGGCCAGGCTAGGGAAGTAGCTGAGACGCCCGTCTGTGGCACGCCCAGGTGACTGTGGGGCAGTACCTGGAGAGGGAAATTGTCACTGTAAATCATAGTGTTATAATTATATATCTGTAGATATATGTTGTGTGTAGACTGACTGGAGTTTGGGACCAGTCAGTGTAGAGAAATCATCATATAAATGATCCAGTCTGGCGATTCTGTATAATCGTCCAGCCTTGGTTAGTGCCATGGTACCTCATTGTGTAATTAGGCCAGGTTAGAGTTAATTAAGCAGGCCCGTGGGGCAGGGTTATTAGTGAATATCCTGAGGTCTGTATATATCCTGTTGATTAATTACATTGTTATGGAGGCATTTCCATATGTTTCATTTGCATGTTGCATGTATGATGTGTGTGGTGAGTCAGTAGATGTGATCGCTGACTGATTGCCTAATGATGTCATTAGCATGGGGGCATGCTGACGGTATCATTATGTGCAGGTTTGTGCAGTGTTATCAGGTATACGATATTACTGTCCTAGGAACTGTGTTGAGGATTTAAAGGGACCCTTTGAGTATTCAGGGAAATTCTCAGTCACTTAATGGGAGCGAGCAATTTGTTAATTTGCCTAATTATGGGAGAATTAGTGCCAGCTGTCCGCGTAGAGCGACGGTGTCTTATATTAACGTATATTGTCTTGCTGAAGCCACCGGGATCGGGCGATCTTTTGCAACGTTTGCAAGATTAGAGGGACAGTAAGATTGTATACCTTGATTGTTGCAAAACCGTGTGTGTCACTACTGTGTGGGCATAGTAATTAACGAGTTGCAGTAGCAACCGTATGTGGGCAGTGCTATTTATATTTGCATGCCATTATATGTGTGACCTATGTAACCTTAGGGTTACTTTGTTTCTTTAAGTTGTGTTGAGTACTTGAGGATTCAGTGAGTTAATTAGGGGTAATTAACTGGATAAGGGGGTGCACACTTGAAGTTGTTGAATGAGTGAGTGCTGTTATGGGAGAACAGTGCTGAACTTGAGCTTTGGGAATACGTGTCCGGTGCAATTAATTGTCCGTGTGACAATTAATTGACCACTCTAGCTAATTATGTAATTAGCATTCTCATCATGAATTCACGTAGTGGGAGAGGATCTGTCAGAGTCTGTCAGTGATAGTGCTAACGTCAGTTGCTCGAGACTAACGCCTTTCAGGGTTGGGCAATTAGTGGCTCATGATAATTAGTGGAGTAATTAACGTCTGGAGTCTTGAGGACTCAGATGACTCGGTAAAGCGAGGTCATGGGGTTAGCATAATACGTTATATTAATCATATTCTGTCTGGTGACAGTGGATTAAGTTGCACTCATTGTTAATTAGGGTAATTAACTCCTCTTCCGTGAATTCACAGTGTTTGATGAGACCTGCTTAGGCAGTGCGGAGTGAGACGTATTTATGTATGATTAATTATCGGTCCTGGTGACAGTTAATTAATTGCTCAAGGCTAATTAGGGTAATTAGCACTCATTAGTAAGTAAACGTAATTAGTGATACACAGACTGTTGAGAAGCCACCCACTTGGGGTAGGCTTAGTTAACGTAACTCAATTGGGATGTAATTAGTGGTCCGTTTGACCTTAATTAGAATTACTCACTGAATACTTGCAAGGAGTCAAGTGTGATGTAATTTAAGAGTTTGAGTTATTGTGACAAGAGGACTTGTGTTAACGTAGAGTACTATCATGTTGTTGTCTAGAGTGAGACACTTGTTGTGATTAAAGTAGTACTTGTTGCTGACTGCTGTGATCAGTCAATTTCCATCATTATTCACATAATCAATGTTGCAATTGATTAAGGCAATTCTTTTGGTTATCGTCTAGTGACGAGGGTAAAGTAACTTAGGGATGAGTGGAGCTGTGTCCCAGAATCCCACCTTGCCTGACTGTGTTCACTTTAGTTGTGATAGGGGGAGTCACTGTTAGACTACCCACCTGATTACGGGGGTCGCTCCTGTTGGGAGGGAGGCCTTAAGCTTGTGATTAGAGTAGCTGCCACTAGGAAGTCGTGTCACTATTGATTGCTTGCTTGTGTCATCAGTGGAAGATTGTTCAGTTATTCATGTTGTCAGCCCGAAGTGTCAGCAGGATGGAGCCTGCTGTCATTTCTCGAGGGGCTGTTGAATAGCTGTGTTGCAAATGCCACTGGTTGGACTTTAACGTAATTAAATCACACGCTGTGGTGTAACTTAGTCTGTGATATTTTTCTTTGAGTTTGCAATATTGCGTCATCAGTGGGCACACCTGTGTTCAGGTTAGTTCAGTATGCAGCCACACAGCAAGGGTTGCTATTTAGCTGTTGGTTATGGTGCCACTGGATGGACATTAACGTAAAGATAATTTGAGGAAGGGTGCTGGAGTTGCCAGTGAACCCATTAGTTATTGATGTCATTGAAAGGCTACTGATTTGATTGCATTGCAACCGCTATTGCAGGTGTAGACTGCACTGAGGCGTAGAACAGTTAGGAGGTTACTGGAGACGTGTTCCAGAACTCACTGTGTCATTTGTTGTAATTGTGATTATAGATCTGTTAGTTCTTGCTTGCTTGTTGATTCCTCTGTGGGCACGCTTATGTTCAGTAACGTCATTGACATTCTTTTGTTTTAATGTAGTAGTCTAGTCCTTGTTATAATAAATTGTTATTTGTTAACAGTCTTTGATGTCAACCTTCAACTATTCTGTACCACTCCCATTGTTCTGATATATTTTGATATGTTGTTTTAAATCTTTGATATGACGGCTGCGCTCTTGGGAATTCGAATTCCAATTCATAGCGCCACACAACAATAATAATTTGATTGTGAGAACCCGTCGGTTACCCTTTATTGGTTTTAACGTCATGTTTAACTAGGAGGAACCAGCGGCCTATTGTGGACAGGTTTTCACCCCTGCTGGTGGAAGCCTGGCGGTTTGCTCCCGCTTCTCCTTTTTTTCTACTGGACTCATGCTTAACTGCCAAGAGCAGCCTTTAAACTTGTAGTCCACCTCCTAAGGAGGTAGGCGTAGAGAAAAATCTCACAATGTATA
>WNGS01027733.1:56182-73921 GCA_020271785.1 Procambarus virginalis | reverse complement strand
GGTGTTGGTCACTGGTGGTGATGGTCACTGGTGGTGTTGGTCACTGGAGGTGTTGGTCACTGCTGGTGTTGGTCGCTGCTGGTGTTTGTCACTGCTTTGTTGGTCACTGCTGGTGTTGGTCGCTGCTGGTGTTGGTCACTGCTGGTGTTGGTCGCTGCTGGTGTTGGTCGCTGCTGGTGTTGGTCACTGCTGGTGTTGGTCACTGTTGGTGTTGGTCGCTGCTGGTGTTGGTCGCTGCTGGTGTTGGTCGCTGCTGGTGTTGGTCACTGGTGGTGTTGGTCACTGGTGGTGTTGGTCACTGGTGGTGTTGGTCACTGGTGGTGTTTGTCACTGCTGGTGTTGGTCACTAGTGGTGTTTGTCACTGCTGGTGTTGGTCACTGCTGGTGTTGGTCACTGGTGGTGTTGGTCACTGGTGGTGTTGGTCACTGGTGGTGTTGGTCCCTGGTGGTGTTGGTCGCTGCTGGTGATGGTCACTGCTGGTGTTGGTCACTGTTGGTGTTGGTCGCTGCTGGTGTTGGTCACTGGTGGTGTTGGTCACTGGTGGTGTTGGTCACTGGTGGTGTTGGTCACTGGTGGTGATGGTCGCTGCTGGTGATGGTCGCTGCTGGTGTTGGTCACTGGTGGTGATGGTCGCTGCTGGTGATGGTCGCTGCTGGTGATGGTCGCTGCTGGTGATGGTCGCTGCTGGTGATGGTCGCTGCTGGTGATGGTCACTGCTGGTGATGGTCACTGCTGGTGATGGTCGCTGCTGGTGATGGTCGCTGCTGGTGATGGTCACTGCTGGTGTTGGTCACTGGTGGTGATGGTCATGGTGGTGTTGGTCACTGGTGTTGTTGGTCACTGGTGGTGATGGTCGCTGCTGGTGATGGTCGCTGCTGGTGTTGGTCACTGGTGGTGATGGTCGCTGATGGTGATGGTCGCTGCTGGTGATGGTCGCTGCTGGTGATGGTCGCTGCTGGTGATGGTCGCTGCTGGTGATGGTCACTGCTGGTGATGGTCACTGCTGGTGTTGGTCGCTGCTGGTGTTGGTCGCTGCTGGTGATGGTCGCTGCTGGTGATGGTCGCTGCTGGTGATGGTCGCTGCTGGTGTTGGTCGCTGCTGGTGTTGGTCACTGCTGGTGTTGGTCGCTGCTGGTGTTGGTCACTGATGGTGTTGGTCGCTGCTGGTGATGGTCACTGGTGGTGATGGTCGCTGCTGGTGTTGGTCACTGCTGGTGTTGGTCGCTGCTGGTGTTGGTCACTGGTGGTGATGGTCACTGGTGGTGTTGGTCACTGGTGGTGATGGTCGCTGGTGGTGTTGGTCACTGGTGGTGTTGGTCACTGGTGGTGTTGGTCACTGCTGGTGATGGTCGCTGCTGGTGATGGTCACTGGTGGTGTTGGTCACTGGTGGTGTTGGTCACTGGTGGTGATGGTCACTGGTGGTGTTGGTCACTGGTGGTGTTGGTCGCTGCTGGTGATGGTCACTGCAGGTGATGGTCGCTGCTGGTGATGGTCACTGCTGGTGTTGGTCGCTGCTGGTGTTGGTCACTGGTGGTGTTGGTCGCTGCTGGTGATGGTGGCTGCTGGTGTTGGTCACTGGTGGTGTTGGTCACTGGTGGTGATGGTCACTGCTGGTGTTGGTCGGTGCTGGTGATGGTCACTGCTGGTGTTGGTCACTGGTGGTGATGGTCACTGGTGGTGATGGTCACTGGTGGTGTTGGTCACTGGTGGTGATGGTCACTGGTGGTGTTGGTAACTGGAGGTGTTGGTCACTGGTGGTGTTGGTCGCTGCTGGTGTTGGTCACTGCTGGTGTTGGTCACTGGTGGTGTTGGTCACTGGTGGTGTTGGTCACTGGTGGTGTTGGTCACTGGTGGTGATGGTTACTGCTGGTGTTGGTCGGTGCTGGTGATGGTCACTGCTGGTGTTGGTCACTGGTGGTGATGGTCACTGGTGGTTACAGTCGCTGCTGGTGTTGGTCACTGGTGGTGTTGGTCACTGGTGGTGTTGGTCACTGGTGGTGTTGGTCACTAGTGGTGTTGGTCGCTGCTGGTGATGGTCGCTGCTGGTGTTGGTCACTGCTGGTGTTGGTCACTGGTGGTGTTGGTCCCTGGTGGTGATGGTCACTGGTGGTGTTGGTCGCTGCTGGTGTTGGTCACTGGTGGTGTTGGTCGCTGCTGGTGTTGGTCGCTAAAGGTGATGGTCACTGGTGGTGTTGGTCACTGGTGGTGATGGTCACTGGTGGTGTTGGTCGGTGCTGGTGTTTGTCACTGGTGGTGTTGGTCACTGGTGGTGTTGGTCGCTGGTGGTGATGGTCACTGGTGGTGATGGTCACTGGTGGTGTTGGTCACTGCTGGTGATGGTCACTGGTGGTGTTAGTCACTGGTGGTGTTGGTCACTGGTGGTGTTGGTCACTGGTGGTGATGGTCGCTGCTGGTGATGGTCACTGGTGGTGTTGGTCACTGGTGGTGATGGTCACTGGTTGTGTTGGTCACTGGTGGTGATGGTCACTGGTGGTGTTGGTCACTGGTGGTGATGGTCACTGGTGGTGATGGTCACTGGTGGTGATGGTCACTGGTGGTGTTGGTCACTGGTGGTGTTGGTCACTGGTGGTGTTGGTCACTGGTGGTGATGGTCACTGGTGGTGTTGGTCACTGGTGGTGTTGGTCACTGGTGGTGTTGGTCGCTGCTGGTGTTGGTCACTGGTGGTGTTGGTCACTGGTGGTGTTGGTTGCTGTTGGTGATGGTCACTGGTGGTGTTGGTCACTGGTGATGACGGTCGCTGCTGGTGATGGTCACTGCTGGTGATGGTCGCTGAAGGTGATGGTCACTGGTGGTGTTGGTCACTGGTGGTGATGGTCACTGGTGGTGTTGGTCGGTGCTGGTGTTGGTCACTGGTGGTGTTGGTCACTGGTGGTGTTGGTCGCTGGTGGTGATGGTCACTGGTGGTGATGGTCACTGGTGGTGTTGGTCACTGCTGGTGATGGTCACTGGTGGTGTTGGTCACTGGTGGTGTTGGTCACTGATGGTGTTGGTCACTGGTGGTGATGGTCGCTGCTGGTGATGGTCACTGGTGGTGTTGTTCACTGGTGGTGATGGTCACTGGTGGTGTTGGTCACTGGTGGTGATGGTCACTGGTGGTGTTTGTCGCTGGTGGTGATAGTCACTGGTGGTGATGGTCACTGGTGGTGATGGTCACTGGTGGTGTTGGTCACTGGTGGAGTTGGTCACTGGTGGTGTTGGTCACTAGTGGTGTTGGTCGCTGCTGGTGATGGTCGCTGCTGGTGTTGGTCACTGCTGGTGTTGGTCACTGGTGGTGTTGGTCCCTGGTGGTGATGGTCACTGGTGGTGTTGGTCGCTGCTGGTGTTGGTCACTGGTGGTGTTGGGCGCTGCTGGTGTTGGTCGCTGAAGGTGATGGTCACTGGTGGTGTTGGTCACTGGTGGTGATGGTCACTGGTGGTGTTGGTCGGTGCTGGTGTTGGTCACTGGTGGTGTTGGTCACTGGTGGTGTTGGTCGCTGGTGGTGATGGTCACTGGTGGTGATGGTCACTGGTGGTGTTGGTCACTGCTGGTGATGGTCACTGGTGGTGTTGGTCACTGGTGGTGTTGGTCACTGGTGGTGTTGGTCACTGGTGGTGATGGTCACTGTTGGTGATGGTCACTGGTGGTGTTGGTCACTGGTGGTGATGGTCACTGGTGGTGTTGGTCACTGGTGGTGATGGTCACTGGTGGTGTTGGTCACTGGTGGTGATGGTCACTGGTGGTGATGGTCACTGGTGGTCATGGTCACTGGTGGTGTTGGTTGTTGGGTATCTGGGGCTTGAACTCAGAAAAATAAATAGTTTAATTGTTATATTAAAATAAATCGAAGGACCACCCGCTTTTGAGAAAAGAGGGAAAACAAATTACATTGATCATTAGAATGACATCAGAGAACCAGTGTCTATGGAAAAACATTCAATGGATATTCACTTGAAAATAATGAAGACTGTAATTATTATTAAAGTCAAAGCCTCAAATATCAACATTGGGGGGTTATTTCTAGAAATTCATATATATGTAGGAACCAGTGTGGTTCGTCACTAGTTCATTATGTTAAATCTAACTACAATATGCAAATATATGGTAATCATATTATAGAAGCAATAATTAAATTGAATAAATTTATAAGAAAAAAATGGGTCTTAGCTGTAAGACGATTTCTAACGCCAGTTCATCACTCGTCCTCGTGATCACAGAATCCCCATAGATAAATGACTCGAGGTAAATGACACGATGGATGACAATCTTGCTGGCGTCTCAAATACACGCTGTAATACAAGAAATATAAAGTAGCAATTGACTAGGCTACAAAATTGTGCTCATATATTCATGAAGCTGAACTGAGTAATAAATATTACTAACGTTTGATGTTATTAATTTCTCATCCTAACGACAAACTACTCACTAAGGCTCTAATTAATAGATGCATCCAAAAGAAGAAACCTGTGAGCGTAACCGAGTACTAAGGTTTGCCGAGAGGAGCGTCTGCTGGACTCAGTGTTCACTGCTGTGCACACTCAATTACGGTCCGGATGGTAATTGTAGACGCTGGGTTCACTATTGAGGCACTAGAGAACACTGGCAAGTAAATTCCACTTATTAATTGAGTGTCGACGTAATTCTTATCGACAAGAATTCTCAATTATGCCACGTGCTCCACCACGCTATCTCGTGCGTGTGCCTTGTTGATGTAGTAAAGGCGTAATGGCGTCTCCCTCTCCCGCTCTCGCATTCACCACGGAAATTATTAAACACAAACTATTCTTTCCCGCGTAATTATGGATGAAAATGCGATAATATGAACTGGGTTGAAATTATAGGGAATTAATAATTATAATATTCTCGATAAATAATCTCTAGCGAGAAATGGAGATAATATTTATACTTCTCCAGAGCATTCAAACGTAACAGAATAAAAACTGTTACTGAATAATTTTAATTAATAACTCTTGATTTACATTATCAGGAGTAATATTATCAGCAATATGCTCAGATTAATTTATAATAACACTATGGTTAGTGGTGTTAAGAGCTACTGCAAATGTAAGTTAATATTAATTTATCATAAGATAATAATGGATGATAAGTGTTGGAAATTTCCAACATAACTCCGGGGGGAGAAAACTCGGGTCGCAGTGCCATGTTGAGTACTGACGTACCTATCCCGAAGTTAGTAGGTTAGTATGTTAGTATGTTAGTACACACACAACGGATGTCCCGTAAATGTCAAGGACATACAAGAATTTAAGACATGAAAAATTAATGTCATAATTAATAGTTTACACAACTTAATGATTGAATCATACAATTCAAGTAACTGAGACTCTACTGTGAGGTGAATGTCTGGGTCATTGTGACTTGTAGCTGATTGGTTACTAGACATCACAACACAGTATCATCATGATCACTCAAATTGGATGAAAAATTATTTGCTCTTAGTCAGAGCTATAATAGGCTTGTAGTTTCCTTTTACATTGTTGAGCAGCTGCTCTAGTGGGGCGTGTGCTCGGTGGATCAGAATTGTTATCCTCGGAAACTGTTGAAGCTGGTTCTGATAAACACTCTCGTTCTGCTAATTCGAGAGGTAACTTCTCTAATGTCTTTAGAGTAGTAGTGCCTTTGCACAAAACTCGTACTACTCTCAGGATACCTTGGCGATCTGGGTGGATTGCAACAATTTGCCTATAGGCCATTCTGACCTTGGTCCATCACTGTCAACTAATACTAGGTCTCCTGGTTTAAGCTGTACTTTATTATAGGGGCTCGAAGCTCCATAGTGGTACTCTCGTAGAGCGGTGAGGTACTCTCGAGTCCACACCTCATTCCACCTTTCAATTACTCTAGAGAGATGTTGGTAACTTTGTACTAAGTCACTCCTGGTTACATAGGAAGGATCGACGGGGTCCTCTTCTGCCAAAGGTATCAGAGGGCTCAGCAGGCCTCCATGTATTAAATGCGAGGGACTCAGAGGCTCTCTCTGTGAGAAATCATCTGATAGATAAGTTAATGGGCGATTGTTGACTCGCGCCTCAATTTCCACGACGAGTGTTTGGAGTTCTGAGTAACTAATTTTCTGTCGATGCAAGGTCTTCCTTAAACACTTCTTGACAGTCCCTATCATTCGTTCGTAGAACCCACCTTGCCAGGGGGCTCTGGGAGCAATAAATTTCCAGTGGCATTGTCGTCTCTGCATGACAGACTGCACTTCTGGATGATTCCAAATCTCTCGTAAGCAGGCTTCTCCTGCCACAAAATTTGAGCCATTATCAGATATCATGAGCTTGGGACAGGATCTGCGAGCTGCAAATCTACGAAAAGCTTGGATGAAGGCTTCAGCACTCATGTCAGAAGTCACTTCTAAATGTACGCCTCGTGTGGTAGCACATGTGAAGAGGCAAATATAAGCTTTCACTGGTATCTTATCCGGATTGCCAGTGAGAAGCAAGGCTCCTGTGTAATCAACACCAGTAGTCTCAAACGGACGAAGATGAACTACCCTCTCTTTAGGGAGTGGTGGTGGTCCTGGGTAAGGACACACTCGAGCATCGTAGCGTTGACAGATTATACAGGACTTAATAATTGATTTGACAGTTTGACGACCTTGAGGAAGCCAATATTTCTGTCTGAGGTCGGTGAGTGTGTCTAACACTCCACCATGCAAAGTACCATATTGATGGTGATGTAAAACTAGAAGTTTGGTAATAACGTGGTGACGTGGTAGAAGGACTGGATTCTTTGTGTCCAAATCAATTTTTGCATGAAGCAAACGTCCTCCACACCTTAATAATTTTGAGTGTTGGTATCATACCAGATACCTAGAGACTTGGNGAGTTGGTCACTGGTGGAGTTGGTCACTGCTGGTGTTGGTCACTGCTGGTGTGGTCACTGATGGTGTTGGTCGCTGCTGGTGATGGTCACTGGTGGTAATGGTCGCTGCTGGTGTTGGTCACTGCTGGTGTTGGTCGCTGCTGGTGTTGGTCACTGGTGGTGATGGTCCTGGTGGTGTTGGTCACTGGTGGTGATGGTCGCTGGTGGTGTTGGTCACTGCTGGTGTTGGTCACTGGTGGTGGTGGTCACTGGTGGTGTTGGTCACTGGTGGTGTTGGTCAATGGTGGTGGGGTCACTGGTGGTGTTGGTCACTGCTGGTGATGGTCGCTGCTGGTGATGGTCACTGGTGGTGTTGGTCACTGGTGGTGTTGGTCACTGGGTGGTGATGGTCACTGGTGGTGTTGGTCACTGGTGGTGTTGGTCGCTGGGGTGATGGTCACTGCTGGTGATGGTCGCTGCTGGTGGTGGTCACTGCTGGTGTTGGTCGCTGCTGGTGTTGGTCATGGTTGTGTTGGTCACTGGTGGTGATGGTCACTGTTGGTGTTGGTCGGTGCTGGTGATAGTCACTGCTGGTGTTGGTCTGGTGGTGATGGTCACTGGTGGTGATGGTCACTGGTGGTGTTGGTCACTGGTGGTGTTGGTCGCTGCTGGTGTTGGTCACTGGTGGTGATGGTCGCTGCTGGTGATGGTCACTGGTGGTGTTGGTCACTGGTGGTGTTGGTCACTGGTGGTGTTGGTCACTGGTGGTGTTGGTCACTGCTGGTGATGGTCGCTGCTGGTGATGGTCACTGGTGGTGTTGGTCACTGGTGGTGTTGGTCACTGGTGGTGATGGTCACTGGTGGTGTTGGTCACTGGTGGTGTTGGTCGCTGCTGGTGATGGTCACTGCTGGTGATGGTCGCTGCTGGTGATGGTCACTGCTGGTGTTGGTCGCTGCTGGTGTTGGTCACTGGTTGTGTTGGTCACTGGTGGTGATGGTCACTGTTGGTGTTGGTCGGTGCTGGTGATGGTCACTGCTGGTGTTGGTCACTGGTGGTGATGGTCACTGGTGGTGATGGTCACTGGTGGTGATGGTCACTGGTGGTGTTGGTCACTGGTGGTGTTGGTCGCTGCTGGTGTTGGTCACTGGTGGTGGGTCGCTGCTGGTGATGGTCACTGGTGGTGTTGGCCACTGGTGGTGTTGGTCAATGGTGTGATGGTCGCTGCTGGTGTTGGTCACTGGTGGAGTTGGTCACTGGTGGAGTTGGTCACTGGTGGTGTTGGTCACTGGTGGTGTTGGTCGCTGCTGGTGATGGTCGCTGCTGGTGTTGGTCACTGGTGGTGTTGGTCACTGGTGGTGTTGGTCCCTGGTGGTGATGGTCACTGGTGGTGTTAGTCGCTGCTGGTGTTGGTCACTGGTGGTGTTGGTCGCTGCTGGTGTTGGTCGCTGGTGGTGATGGTCACTGGTGGTGTTGGTCACTGGTGGTGATGGTCACTGGTGGTGTTGGTCGGTGCTGGTGTTGGTCACTGGTGGTGTTGGTCACTGGTGGTGTTGGTCGCTGGTGGTGATGGTCACTGGTGGTGATGGTCACTGGTGGTGATGGTCACTGGTGGTGTTGGTCACTGGTGGTGTTGGTCACTGGTGGTGATGGTCACTGGTGGTGTTGGTCACTGGTGGTGTTGGTCACTGGTGGTGATGGTCGCTGCTGGTGTTGGTCACTGGTGGTGTTGGTCACTGGTGGTGATGGTCGCTGCTGGTGTTGGTCACTGCTGGTGTTGGTCACTGGTGGTGTTGGTCACTGCTGGTGTTGGTCACTGGAGGTGATGGTCGCTACTGGTGATGGTCGCTGCTGGAGATGGTCACTGCTGGTGTTGGTCACTGGTGGTGTTGGTCATAGATGGTGTTGGTCACTGGTGGTGTTGGTCACTGGTGGTGATGGTCGCTGCTGGTGATGGTCGCTGCTGGTGATGGTCGCTGCTGGTGATGGTCGCTGCTGGTGATGGTCGCTGCTGGTGATGGTCGCTGCTGGTGATGATCACTGCTGGTGATGGTCACTGGTGGTGTTGGTCACTGGTGGTGTTGGTCACTGGTGGTGTTGGTAACTGGTGGTGTTGGTCACTGCTGGTGATGGTCGCTACTGGTGTTGGTCGCTGCTGGTGTAATTACCTAAGTGTAATTACCTAAGTGTAGTTACAGGATGAGAGCTACGCTCGTGGTGTCCCGTCTTCCCAGCACTCTTTGTCATATAACGCTTTGAAACTACTGACGGTCTTGGCCTCCACCACCTTCTCCCCCAACTTGTTCCAACCGTCTACCACTCTGTTTGCGAAAGTGAATTTTCTTATATTTCTTCGGCATCTGTGCTTAGCCAGTTTATATTATGACCTCTTGTTCTTGAAGTTCCAGGTCTCAGGAAATCTTTCCTGTCGATTTTATCAATTCCTGTTACTATTTTGTATGTAGTGATCATATCACCTCTTTTTCTTCTGTCTTCTAGTTTTGGCATATTTAATGCTTCTAACCTTTCCTCGTAGCTCTTACCCTTCAGTTCTGGGAGCCACTTAGTAGCATGTCTTTGCACCTTTTCCAGTTTGTTGATGTGCTTCTTAAGATATGGGCACCACACAACAGCTGCATATTCTAGCTTTGGCCTAACAAAAGTCATGAACAATTTCTTTAGTATATCCCCATCCATGTATTTAAAAGCAATTCTGAAGTTAGAAAGCATAGCATAGGCTCCTTGCACAATATTCTTTATGTGGTCTTCAGGTGATAGTTTTCTATCTAGAACCACCCCTAGATCTCTTTCTTTATCAGTTCTTTAAAGATTTCTCACATAATATATAGGTTGTGTGAGGTCTATGTTCTCCTATTCCACATTCCATAACATGACATTTATTAACATTAAATTCCATTTGCCAAGTGGTGCTCCATATACTTATTTTATCCAGGTCTTCTTGAAGGGCATGACAATCATCTAAATTTCTTATCCTTCCTATTATCTTAGCATCATCAGCAAACATGTTCATATAATTCTGTATACCAACTGGTAGATCATTTATGTAGACAATAAACATCACTGGTGCAAGAACTAAACCCTGTGGTACTCCACTTGTGACATTTCTCCAGTCCGATACATTGCCTCTGATCACAGCCCTCATTTTTCTATCAGTCAGAAAGTTTTTCATCCATGTTAGAAGCGTACCTGTCACTCCTCCAATATTTTCCATGGTGTTGGTCACTGGTGGTGTTGGTCACTGGTGGTGTTGGTCACTGGTGGTGTTGGTCACTGCTGGTGATGGTCGCTGCTGGTGTTGGTCGCTGCTGGTGATGGTCGCTGCTGGTGATGGTCGCTGCTGGTGTTGGTCGCTGCTGGTGTTTGTCACTGCTTTGTTGGTCACTGCTGGTGTTGGTCGCTGCTGGTGTTGGTCACTGCTGGTGTTGGTCGCTGCTGGTGTTTGTCGCTGCTGGTGTTGGTCACTGCTGGTGTTGGTCACTGTTGGTGTTGGTCGCTGCTGGTGTTGGTCGCTGCTGGTGTTGGTCGCTGCTGGTGTTGGTCACTGGTGGTGTTGGTCACTGGTGGTGTTTTTCACTGGTGGTGTTGGTCACTGGTTGTGTTTGTCACTGCTGGTGTTGGTCACAAGTGGTGCTTGTCACTGCTGGTGTTGGTCGCTGCTGGTTTTGGTCGCTGCTGGTGTTGGTCACTGGTGGTGTTGGTCACTGGTGGTGTTGGTCACTGGTGGTGTTGGTCACTGGTGGTGTTGGTCACTGGTGGTGTTGGTCACTGGTGGTGTTGGTCGCTGGTGGTGTTGGCCGCTGCTGGTGATGGTCACTGCTGGTGTTGGTCACTGCTGGTGTTGGTCGCTGCTGGTGTTGGTCACTGGTGGTGTTGGTCACTGGTGGTGTTGGTCACTGGTGGTGTTGGTCGCTGCTGGTGATGGTCGCTGCTGGTGATGGTCGCTGTTGGTGATGGTCGCTGCTGGTGATGGTCGCTGCTTTTGTTGGTCGCTGCTGGTGTTTGTCGCTGCTGGTGTTGCTCACTGTTGGTGTTGGTCACTGGTGGTGTTGGTCGCTGCTGGTGTTGGTCGCTGCTGTTGATGGTCGCTGCTGGTGATGGTTGCTGCTGGTGATGGTCACTGCTGGTGTTGGTCACTGGTGGTGTTGGTCATAGATGGTGTTGGTCACTGGTGGTGTTGGTCATTGGTGAAGATGGTCGCTGCTGGTGATGGTCGCTGCTGGTGATGGTCACTGGTGGTGATGGTTGTTGGGTATCTGGGGCTTGAACTCAGAAAAATAAATTGTTTAATTGTTATATTAAAATTAATCGAAGGACCACCCGCTTTTGAGAAAAGAGGGAAAACAAATAAAATTGATCATTAGAATGACACCAGAGAACCAGTGTCTATGGATAATTATTCAATGGATATTCACTTGAAAATAATGAAGACTGTAATTATTAAGTAAAGTCAAAGCCTCAAATATCAACATTGGGGGGTTATTTCTAGAAATTCATATATATCTAGGAACCAGTGTGGTTCGTCACTAGTTCATTATGTTAAATCTAACTACAATATGCAAATATATGACAATCAAATTATATGCATTTGAGATCATGTTATAGAAGCAATAATTAAATTGAATAAATTTATAAGAAATAATGGGTCTTAGCTGCAAGACGATTTCTAACGCCAGTTCATCACTCGTCCTCGTGATCACAGAATCCCCATAGATAAATGACTCGAGGTAAATGACACGATGGATGACAATCTTGCTGGCGTCTCAAATACACGCTGTAATACAAGAAATATAAAGTAGCAATTGACTAGGCTACAAAATTGTGCTCATATATTCATGAAGCTGAACTGAGTGATAAATATTACTAACGTTTGGTGGTTATTAATTTCTCATCCTAACGACAAACTACTCACTAAGGCTCTAATTAATAGATGCATCCAAAAGAAAGAAACCTGTGAGCGTAACCGAGTACTAAGGTTTGCCGAGAGGAGCGTCTGCTGGACTCAGTGTTCACTGCCGTGCACACTCAAATTACGGTCCGGATGGTAATTGTAGACGCTGGATTCACTATTGAGGCACTAGAGAACACTGGCAAGTAAATTCCACTTATTAATTGAGTGTCGACGTAATTCTTATCGACAAGAATTCTCAATTAATGCCACGTGCTCCACCACGCTATCTCGTGCGTGTGCCTTGTTGATGTAGTAAAGGCGTAATGGCGTCTCCCTCTCCCCGCTCTCGCATTCACCACGGAAATTATTAAACTCAAACTATTCTTTCCCGCGTAATTATGGATGAAAATGCGATAATATGAACTGGGTTGAAATTATAGGGAATTAATAATTATAATATTCTCGATAAATAATCTCTAGCGAGAAATGGAGATAATATTTATACTTCTCCAGAGCATTCGAACGTAACAGAATAAAAACTGTTACTGAATAATTTCAATTAATAACTCTTGATTTACATTATCAGGAGTAATATTATCAACAATATGCTCAGATTAATTTATATTGACACTATGGTTAGTGGTGTTAAGAGCTACTGCAAATGTAAGTTAATATTAATTTATCATAAGATAATAATGGATGATAAGTGTTGGAAATTTCCAACATAACTCCGGGGGGAGAAAACTCGGGTCGCAGTGCCATGTTGAGTACTGACGTACCTATCCCGAAGTTAGTAGGTTAGTATGTTAGTATGTTAGTACACACACAACGGATGTCCCGTAAATGTCAAGGACATACAAGAATTTACGACATGAAAAATTAATGTCATAATTAATAGTTTACACATGTTAATGATTGAATCATACAATTCAAGTAACTGAGACTCTACTGTGAGGTGAATGTCTGGGTCATTGTGACTGGTAGCTGATTGGTTACTAGACATCACAACACAGTATCATCATGATCACTCAAATTGGATGAAAATTATTTGCTCTTAGTCAGAGCTATAATAGGCTTGTAGTTTCCTTTTACATTGTTGAGCAGCTGCTCTAGTGGGGCGAGTGCTCGGTGGATCAGAATTGTTATCCTCGGAAACTGGTGAAGCTGGTTCTGATAAACATTCTCGTTCTGCTAATTCGAGAGGTACCAACTTCTCTAATGTCTTTAGAGTAGTAGTGCCTTTGCACAAAACTCGTACTACTCTCAGGATACCTTGGCGATCTGGGTGGATTGCAACAATTTTGCCTATAGGCCATTCTGACCTTGGTCCATCACTGTCAACTAATACTAGGTCTCCTGGTTTAAGCTGTACTTTATTATAGGGGCTCGAAGCTCCATAGTGGTACTCTCGTAGAGCAGTGAGGTACTCTCGGGTCCACACCTCATTCCACCTTTCAATTACTCTTGAGAGATGTTGGTAACTTTGTACTAAGTCACTCCTGGTTACATAGGAAGGATCGACGGGGTCCTCTTCTGCCAAAGGTATCAGAGGGCTCAGCAGGCCTCCATGTATTAAATGCGAGGGACTCAGATTTCTCTCTGTGAGAAATCATCTGATAGATAAGTTAATGGGCGATTGTTGACTCGCGCCTCAATTTCCACGACGAGTGTTTGGAGTTCTGAGTACTAATTTTCTTTCGATGCAAGGTCTTCCTTAAACACTTCTTGACAGCCCTATCATTCGTTCGTAGAACCCACCTTGCCAGGGGGCTCTGGGAGCAATAAATTTCCAGTGGCATTGTCGTCTCTGCATGACAGACTGCACTTCTGGATGATTCCAAATTTCTCGTAAGCAGGCTTCTCCTGCCACAAAATTTGAGCCATTATCAGATATCATGAGCTTGGGACAAGATTTGCGAGCCGCAAATCTACGAAAAGCTTGGATGAAGGCTTCGGCACTCATGTCAGAAGTCACTTCTAAATGTACGCCTCGTGTGGCAGCACATGTGAAGAGGCAAATATAAGCTTTCACTGGTATCTTAATCCGGATTGCCAGTGAGAATCAGGCTCCTGTGTAATCAACACCAGTAGTCTCAACGGACAAAGATGAACTACCCTCTCTTTAGGGAGTGGGGTGTGGTCCTGGGTAAGGACACACTCGAGCATCGTAGCGTTGACAGATTATACAGGACTTAATAATTGATTGACAGTTTGACGACCTTGAGGAAGCCAATATTTCTGTCTGAGGTCGGTGAGTGTGTCTAACACTCCACCATGCAAAGTACCATATGATGGTGATGTAAAACTAGAAGTTTGGTATAACGTGGTGACGTGGTAGAAGGATTGGATTCTTTGTGCCAAATCAATTTTTGCATGAAGCAAACGTCCTCCACACCTTAATATATTATGAGTGTGGTATCATACCAGATACCTAGAGACTTGTTAATTTATCTGGAAGATTTTCATATTCACTTCCATATGTCTCTTGTTGTGCACGTTTGATCCAGTAGATGATAGGTTGGGAAACGTATGCTTGATTCCTATCTTGGCAAGAAAATCAAACACATGTGCTGTCACTCTTAATAACTTACTCAAGTTAGAATAATTGTGAGGATTAATAGCTGAGACTCGATGAGGTTCTGGGGTCTTTCATGGGAGTAGTGATACTGGTCACTATGACTTGTGGGTTTCTGTTTGGGCACTGACCACTAACACCATGAAGGTCCATTAACCACATCGAAGACTTACTTAGCTGTTTAAATGNCCCTTGTGTCTTTATCAACCCTGTCGATTCCCCTGAGAATCTTGAATGTGGTGATCATGTCCCCCCTAACTCTTCTGTCTTCCAACGAAGTGAGGTTTAATTCCTGCAGTCGCTCCTCGTAGCTCATACCTCTCAGCTCGGGTACTAGTCTGGTGGCAAACCTTTGAACCTTTTCCAGTTTAGTCTTATGCTTGACTAGATAGGGACTCCATGCTGGAGCCGCATACTCCAGGATTGGTCTGACATATGTGGTATATAATGTTCTGAAAGATTCCTTACACAAGTTTCTAAAGGCCGTTCTTATGTTAGCCAACCTGGCATATGCTGCTGATGTTATCCTCTTGATATGAGCTTCAGGGGACAGGTCTGGCGTGATATCAACCCCCAGGTCTTTCTCTCTCTCTGACTCTTGAAGTATTTCATCTCCCAAATGATACCTTGTATCTGGTCTCCTGCTTCCTACCCCTATCTTCATTACATTACATTTGCTTGGGTTAAACTCTAACAGCCATTTGTTCGACCATTCCTGCAGCTTGTCCAGGTCTTCTTGAAGTCTCAAGCTGTCCTCCTCTGTCTTAATCCTTCTCATAATTTTGGCGTCGTCAGCAAACATTGAGAGGAATGAGTCTATACCCTCTGGGAGATCATTTACGTATATCAGAAACAGGATAGGTCCAAGTACAGAGCCCTGTGGGACTCCACTGGTGACTTCACGCCAGTCTGAGGTCTCACCCCTCACTGTAACTCTCTGCTTCCTATTGCTTAGGTACTCCCTTATCCACTGGAGCGCCCTACCTGTTACTCCTGCCTGTTTCTCCAGCTTATGCATCAACCTTTTATGGGGTACTGTGTCAAAGGCTTTCCGACAGTCCAAAAAAATGCAGTCCGCCCACCCTTCTCTTTCTTGCTTAATTCTTGTCACCTGATCGTAGAATTCTATCAAGCCTGTAAGGCAAGATTTACCCTCCCTGAACCCATGTTGATGGGTTGTCACGAAGTCTCTTCTCTCCAGATGTGTTACTAGGTTTTTTCTCACAATCTTCTCCATCACCTTGCATGGTATACAAGTTAAGGACACTGGCCTGTAGTTCAGTGCCTCTTGTCTGTCACCCTTTTTGATGATGGTGTTGGTCACTGCTGGTGATGGTCACTGTGGTGATGGTCGCTGCTATGTTGGTCGCTGCTGGCGATGGTCGCTGCTGGTGTTGGTCGCTGCTGGTGTTGGTCGCTGCTGGTGATGGTCGCTGCTGGTGTTGGTCACTGGTGGTGATGGTCGCTGCCGGTGATGGTCGCTGCTGGTGATGGTCGCTGCTGGTGTTGGTCGCTGCTGGTGTTGGTCACTGGTGGTGATGGTCGCTGCTGGTGTTGGTCACTGCTGGTGATGGTCGCTGGTGGTGTTGGTCGCTGCTGGTGATGGTCACTGCTGGTGTTGGTCGCTGCTGGTGATGGTCGCTGCTGGTGTTGGTCGCTGCTTGTGTTGGTCACTGCTGGTGATGGTCGCTGGTGGTGTTGGTCACTGCTGGTGATGGTCGCTGGTGGTGTTGTTCGCTGCTGGTGATGGTCACTGCTGGTGTTGGTCGCTGCTGGTGTTGGTCACTGCTGTGATGGTCGCTGCTGGTGTTGGTCGCTGCTGGTGTTGGTCGCTCTGGTGTTGGTCGCTGCTGGTGTTGGTCGCTGCTGGTGTTGGTCACTGCTGGTGTTGGTCGCTGCTGGTGTTGATCGCTGCTGGTGTTGGTCGCTGCTGGTGATGGTCGCTGCTGGTGTTGGTCGCTGCTAGTGATGGTCGCTGCTGGTGATGGTCGCTGCTTGTGTTGGTCGCTGCTGTGTTGGTCGCTGCTATTGATGGTCGCTGCTGGTGTTCGTCGCTGCTGGTGTTGGTCGCTGCTGGTTATGGTCGCTGCTGGTGTTGGTCACTGCTGGTGATGGTCGCTGCTGGTGTTGGTCGCTGCTGGTGTTGGTCGCTGCTGGTGATGGTCGCTGCTGGTGTTGGTCGCTGCTGGTGTTGGTCGCTGCTGGTGATGGTCGCTGCTGGTGTTTGTCACTGGTGGTGATGGTCGCTGCTGGTGATGGTCGCTGCTGGTGATGGTCGCTGCTCGTGTTGGTCGCTGCTGGTGTTGGTCACTGGTGGTGATGGTCGCTGCTGGTGTTGGTCACTGCTGGTTATGGTCGTTGGTGGTGTTGGTCGCTGCTGGTGATGGTCACTGCTGGTGTTGGTCGCTGCTGGTGATGGTCGCTGCTGGTGTTGGTCGCTGCTGGTGTTGGTCATGCTGGTGATGGTCGCTGGTGGTGTTGGTCGCTGCTGGTGATGGTCGCTGCTGGTGTTGGTCGCTGCTGGTGTTGGTCGCTGCTGGTGTTGGTCGCTGCTGGTGTGGTCGCTGCTGGTGATGGTCGCTGCTGGTGATGGTCGCTGTTGGTGATGGTCGCTGCTGGTGATGGTCGCTGGTGTGTTGGTCACTGCTGGTGATGGTCGCTGGTGGTTTTGGTCGCTGCTGGTGATGGTCACTGCTGGTGTGGTCGCTGCTGGTGATGGTCGCTGCTGGTGTGGTCGCTGCTGGTGTTGGTCACTGCTAGTGATGGTCGCTGCTGGTGTTGGTCGCTGCTGGTGATGGTCACTGCTGTTGTTGGTCGCTGCTGGTGATGGTCGCTGCTGGTGATGGTCGCTGCTGATGATGGTCGCTGCTGGTGATGGTCGCAGCTGGTGATGGTCCACTGCTGGTGTTGGTCGCTGCTGTTGTGGTCGCTGCTGGTGATGGTCGCTGTTGGTGGATGGTCGCTGCTGATGATGGTCGCTGCTGGTGATGGGTCGCAGCTGGTGATGGTCGCTGCTGGTGTGGGTCGCTGCTGGTGTTGGTCGCTGCTGGTGATGGTCGCTGCTGGTGTTGGTCGCTGCTGGTGTTGGTCGCTGCTGGTGTTGGTCGCTGCTGGTGTTGGTCGCTGCTGGTGATGGTCGCTGCTGGTGATGGTCGCTGCTGGTGATGGTCGCTGCTGGTGATGGTCGCTGCTGGTGATGGTCGCTGCTGGTGTTGGTCACTGTTGGTGTTGGTAACTGCTGGTGATGGTCGCTGCTGGTGATGGTCGCTGCTGGATGGTCGCTGCTGGTGTTGGTCGCTGCTGGTGTTGGTCACTGCTGGTGATGGTCACTGCTGGTGTTTGGTCGCTGCTGGTGTTCGTCACTGCTGGTGATGGTCATTGGTGGTGTTGGTCACTGGGGTGTTGGTCACTGCTGTGATAGTCGCTGC
>WNGS01027733.1:36767-56036 GCA_020271785.1 Procambarus virginalis | reverse complement strand
TGGTCACTGCTGGTGATGGTCGCTGCTGTGATGGTCACTGCTGGTGTTGGTCGCTGCTGTGTTGGTCACTGGTGTGTTGGTCGCTGCTGGTGTTGGTCACTGGTGGTGATGGTCACTGCTGGTGTTGGTCGCTGCTGGTGATGGTCACTGCTGGTGATGGTCACTGGTGGTGTTGGTCACTGGTGGTGTTGGTCGCTGCTGGTGTTGGTCACTGGTGGTGTTGGTCACTGGTGGTGTTGGTCACTGGTGGTGATTGTCGCTGCTGTGTTGGTCACTGGTGGTGATGGTCACTGTGGTGATGGTCACTGGTGGTGTTGGTCACTGGTGGTGTTGGTCGCTGCTGGTGTTGGTCACTGGTGGTGTTGGTCACTGGTGGTGTTGGTCACTGGTGGTGATGGTCGCTGCTGGTGTTGGTCACTGGTGGTGTTGGTCACTGGTGGTGATGGTCGCTGCTGGTGTTGGTCACTGGTGGTGATGGTCACTGTGGTGATGGTCACTGGTGGTGTTGGTCGCTGCTGGTGTTGGTCACTGGTGGTATTGTCGCTGCTGGTGTTGGTCGCTGGTGGTGATGGTCACTGGTGGTGATGGTCACTGCTGGTGTTGGTCACTGGTGGTGTTGGTCACTGCTGGTGTTGGTCACTGCTGGTGTTGGTCGCTGCTGGTGATGGTCGCTGCTGGTGTTGGTCGCTGCTGGTGTTGGTCGCTGCTGGTGTTGGTCACTGGTGGTGTTGGTCGCTGCTGGTGATGGTCGCTGCTGGTGATGGTCGCTGCTGTTGTTGGTCACTGCTGGTGATGGTCACTGGTGGTGTTGGTCGCTGCTGGTGATGGTCGCTGCTGGTGATGGTCGCTGCTGGTGTTGGTCACTGCTGGTGATGGTCGCTGCTGGTGTTGGTCACTGCTGGTGATGGTCACTGTGGTGTTGGTCGCTGCTGGTGTTGGTCGCTGCTGGTGATGGTCGCTGCTGGTGATGGTCGCTGGTGGTGTTGGTCGCTGCTGGTGATGGTCGCTGCTGGTGTTGGTCACTGCTGGTGTTGGTCACTGGTGGTGTTGGTCGCTGCTGGTGATGGTCGCTGCTGGTGATGGTCGCTGCTGGTGTTGGTCACTGGTGGTGTTGGTCACTGCTGGTGTTGGTCGCTGCTGGTGATGGTCGCTGCTGGTGTTGGTCACTGCTGGTGTTGGTCACTGCTGGTGTTGGTCACTGGTGGTGATGGTCACTGCTGGTGTTGGTCACTGGTGGTGTTGGTCGCTGCTGGTGATGGTCACTGCTGGTGTTGGTCGCTGCTGGTGTTGGTCGCTGCTGGTGATGGTCACTGCTGGTGATGGTCGCTGCTGGTGATGGTCACTGGTGGTGTTGGTCACTGGTGGTGTTGGTCGCTGCTGGTGATGGTCGCTGCTGTGGTTGGTCACTGCTGGTGATGGTCACTGGTGGTGTTGGTCGCTGCTGGTGTTGGTCGCTGCTGGTGATGGTCGCTGCTGGTTGTTGGTCACTGCTGGTGTTGGTCACTGGTGGTGTTGGTCGCTGCTGGTGATGGTCGCTGCTGGTGTTGGTCACTGCTGGTGATGGTCGCTGCTGGTGATGGTCGCTGCTGGTGATGGTCGCTGCTGGTGTTGGTCACTGCTGGTGTTGGTCACTGGTGGTGTTGGTCGCTGCTGGTGATGGTCGCTGCTGGTGATGGTCGCTGCTGGTGTTGGTCACTGCTGGTGATGGTCACTGGTGGTGTTGGTCGCTGCTGGTGATGGTCGCTGCTGGTGATGGTCGCTGCTGGTGTTGGTCACTGCTGGTGATGGTCGCTGCTGGTGTTGGTCACTGCTGGTGATGGTCACTGGTGGTGTTGGTCGCTGCTGGTGTTGGTCGCTGCTGGTGATGGTCGCTGCTGGTGATGGTCGCTGGTGGTGTTGGTCGCTGCTGGTGATGGTCGCTGCTGGTGTTGGTCACTGCTGGTGTTGGTCGCTGCTGGTGTTGGTCACTGGTGGTGTTGGTCGCTGCTGGTGATGGTCACTGTTGGTGTTGGTCTTGGTCGCTGCTGGTGATGGTCACTGCTGGTGTTGGTCACTGCTGGTGTTGGTCGCTGCTGGTGTTGGTCACTGGTGGTGTTGGTCACTGGTGGTGTTGGTCACTGGTGGTGTTGGTCGCTGCTGGTGATGGTCGCTGCTGGTGATGGTCGCTGCTGGTGTTGGTCACTGCTGGTGTTGGTCGCTGCTGGTGTTGGTCACTGCTGGTGTTGGTCGCTGCTGGTGATGGTCACTGGTGGTGATGGTCGCTGCTGGTGTTGGTCACTGCTGGTGTTGGTCGCTGCTGGTGTTGGTCACTGGTGGTGATGGTCACTGGTGGTGTTGGTCACTGGTGGTGATGGTCGCTGGTGGTGTTGGTCACTGGTGGTGTTGGTCACTGCTGGTGATGGTCGCTGCTGGTGATGGTCACTGGTGGTGTTGGTCACTGGTGTGATGGTCGCTGTGGTGTTGGTCACTGGTGGTGTTGGTCACTGGTGGTGATGGTCACTGGTGGTGATGGTCACTGCTGGTGATGGTCGCTGCTGGTGATGGTCACTGGTGGTGTTCGTCACTGGTTGTGATGGTCGCTGGTGCTGTTGGTCACTGGTGGTGTTGGTCACTGTGGTGATGGTCACTGGTGGTGATGGTCACTGCTGGTGATGGTCGCTGCTGGTGATGGTCACTGCTGGTGTTGGTCGCTGCTGGTGTTGGTCACTGGTGGTGTTGGTCGCTGCTGGTGTTGGTCACTGGTGGTGATGGTCACTGCTGGTGTTGGTCGCTGCTGGTGATGGTCACTGCTGGTGATGGTCACTGGTGGTGTTGGTCACTGGTGTGTTGGTCGCTGCTGGTGTTGGTCACTGGTGGTGTTGGTCACTGGTGGTGTTGGTCACTGGTGGTGATGGTCGCTGCTGGTGTTGGTCACTGGTGTGATGGTCACTGGTGGTGATGGTCACTGGTGGTGTTGGTCACTGGTGGTGTTGGTCGCTGCTGGTGTTGGTCACTGGTGGTGTTGGTCACTGGTGGTGTTGGTCACTGGTGTGATGGTCGCTGCTGGTGATGGTCACTGGTGGTGATGGTCACTGGTGATGGTCACTGGTGGTGTTGGTCACTGGTGGTGTTGGTCGCTGCTGGTGTTGGTCACTGGTGGTGTTGGTCACTGGTGGTGTTGGTCACTGTGGTGATGGTCGCTGCTGGTGTTGATCACTGGTGGTGTTGGTCCCTGTGGTGATGGTCACTGGTGGTGTTGGTCGCTGCTGGTGTTGGTCACTGCTGGTATTGGTCGCTGCTGGTGTTGGTCGCTGGTGGTGATGGTCACTGGTGGTGTTGGTCACTGGTGGTATTGGTCACTGGTGGTGTTGGTCGCTGCTGGTGTGGTCACTGGTGGTGTTGGTCACTGGTGGTGATGGTCCTGGTGGTGTTGGTCACTGGTGGTGATGTTCGCTGCTGGTGATGGTCGCTGCTGGTGTTGGNAATTGGGTCAGATAAGACCTGTTATGGATATGAACTTCAAATGAAGTCCAAAATGTGTCCCAATTTTCTTCATCCAGCCTGCAAATGTAGGCAAGTCTAAAGTAGGTAGACGAACCTCAGGTAATTGATTACTGGATTGAGACATAGTAGAATTTGTATTGGGTTGATGGTTTACTATACTGGATAGTACATCAACTTTATCTTGAGTCTCATCTTCGTGTTCTGAAATATTTGCTACAATTTGATCTAATTCCTCTAGATCAGTTTCAGTAGCATTCAGTGAGTTAAGATAAGACTGACTTGCTGATTTACTTGATCAAACTTAAGATTAGCTACTCTCACTGATGATTCTAGTAAATAGTAATCAATGGGAGTTGCCTTGGCAAAATCATCAGACTTATTGATTAGTCTAGTTAAATGGCCTTTGAGGCCAATATAGGTTCTCCTTAATTGCTCAGGAGTAGCCATGTTAGCTTTAAGTCCAAATTTCATAGGACTTGATTGAATATTACTAATGAAGCTGGGAAATTTGTTCATTAGTTGATAATTAATATTGAGTATAGCCTGAGTTCTGGCTAAAATAAACTCTACCTCACTTTGAGGTTAAATGTCCCTACCTAACAAGTATATAGCTAAAGATTTTGAGTGGTGTCTGCATGTCACCATAACTTTCGTCCGGCTAGCCCATCATTATCACCATTAGATGTAATGGTGATCATACAGCAACACTCAAAACCACACACAAAAATAATGAATACACAAATAATTGATATGGAAGCACTCTAATCAGAGTTACTGTAATGTTGAATCCCACCCTTGCTAGGGTCAGCACAAAAATATATAATGTATGTACTACTCATTAGTACAGGACTAATTGTAAGAATTTCTTGGGTTGTATCCAGTTTCTAAGAGACCAAAATGTTGTTTTGGTTTCTGAGAACGGATACAGTTTAATGGTAATTGGTATGTATCCAGTTCGATAAGACCAAAATGTTGTTTCAGTCTGAGAACTGATATGGATTAATTGATTAGTAATCATCCGGTTCGAAGAGACCAAATGTTGGGATCTGGGGCTTGAACTCAGAAAATTAATTGTTTAATTGTTATATTAAAATAATCGAAGGACACCCGCTTTTGAGAAAAGAGGGAAAACAAATAAAATTGATCATTAGAATGACACCAGAGAACCAGTGTCTATGGATAATTAACAATGGATATTCACTTGAAAATAATGAAGACTGTAATTATTAAGTAAAGTCAAAGCCTCAAATATCAACATTGGGGGTTATTTCTAGAAATTCATATATATCTAGGAACCAGTGTGGTTCGTCACTAGTTCATTGTGGTAAATCTAACTACAATATGCAAATATATGTAATCATATTATAGAAGCAATAATTAAATTGAATAAATTTATAAGAAAAAATGGGTCTTAGCTGTAAGACGATTTCTAACGCCAGTTCATCACTCGTCCTCGTGATCACAGAATCCCCATAGATAAATGACTCGAGGTAAATAACACGATGGATGACAATCTTGCTGGCGTCTCAAATACACGCTGTAATACAAGAAATATAAAGTAGCAATTGACTAGGCTACAAAATTGTGCTCATATATTCATGAAGCTGAACTGAGTGATAAATATTACTAACGTTTGGTTGTGATTATATATTCTTCCTAACGACAAACTACTCACTAAGGCTCTAACTACTCAAATGCATTTGATTAGAAAGAAAAACCTGTGAGCGTAACCGAGTACTAAGGTTTGCCGAGAGGAGCGTCTGCTGGACTCAGTGTTCACTGCTGTGCACACTTATTCACGGCCCGGGTGGTAATTGTAGACGCTGGGTTCACTATTGAGGCACTAGAGAACACTGGCAAGTAAATTCCACTTATTAATTGAGTGTCGACGTAATTCTTATCGACAAGAATTCTCAATTAATGCCATGTGCTCCACCACGCTGTCTCGTGTGCGTGCCTTGTTGTTGTCGTAATAATGGCGTCTCCCTCTCCCCGCTCTCGCATTCACCACGGAAATTATTAAACACAAACTATTCTTTCCCGCGTAATTATGGAGGAAATGCGATAATATGAACTGGGTTGAAATTATAGGGAATTAATAATTATAATATTCTCGATAAATGATCTCTAGCGAGAAATGGAGATAATATTTATACTTCTCCAGAGCATTCGAACGTAACAGAATAAAAACTGTTACTGAATAATTTCAATTAATAACTCTTGATTTACATTATCAGGAGTAATATTATCAGCAATATGCTCAGATTAATTTATATTAACACTATGGTTAGTGGTGTTAAGAGCTACTGCAAATGTAAGTTAATAGTAATTATCATAATATAATAATGGATGATAAGTGTTGGAAATTTCCAACACTGCTGGTGTTGGTCACTGCTGGTGATGGTCACTGGTGGTGTTGGTTACTGGTGGTGATAGTCGCTGGTGGTGTTGGTCACTGGTGGTGTTGGTCAGTGGTGGTGTTGGTCACTGCTGGTGATGGTCGCTGCTGGTGATGGTCACTGGTGGTGTTGGTCACTGGTGGTGTTGGTCACTGGTGGTGATGGTCACTGGTGGTGATGGTCACTGGTGGTGTTGGTCACTGGTGGTGTTGGTCGCTGCTGGTGTTGGTCACTGGTGGTGATGGTCGCTGCTGGTGATGGTCACTGGTGGTGATGGTCGCTGGTGGTGATGGTCACTGCTGGTGTTGGTCACTGGTGGTGTTGGTCACTGGTGGTGTTGGTCACTGCTGGTGTTGGTCACTGGTGGTGTGGTCGCTGCTGGTGATGGTCGCTGCTGGTGATGGTCGCTGCTGGTGATGGTCGCTGCTGGTGTTGGTCACTGGTGGTGATGGTCCTGGTGGTGTTGGTCACTGGTGGTATGGGTCACTGCTGGTGTTGGTCGCTGCTGGTGTTGGTCGCTGCTGGTGATGGTTGCTGCTGGTGATGGTCGCTGCTGGTGATGGTCGCTGCTGGTGATGGTCGCTGCTGGTGTTGGTCACTGGTGGTGATGGTCACTGGTGGTGTTGGTCACTGGTGGTGTTGGTCACTGCTGGTGTTGGTCGCTGCTGGTGTTGGTCGCTGCTGGTGATGGTCACTGGTGGTGATTGTCGCTGCTGGTGTTGGTCACTGGTGGTGATGGTCACTGGTGGTGATGGTCACTGGTGGTGATGGTCACTGGTGGTGATGGTCACTGGGGTGTTGGTCACTGGTGGTGATGGTCGCTGCTTGTGTTGGTCACTGCTGGTGTTGGTCAATGGTGTGTTGGTCACTGGTGGTGATGGTCACTGGTGGTGTTGGTCACTGGTGGTGTTGGTCACTGGTGGTGATGGTCGCTGCTGGTGTTGGTCACTGGTGGTGTTGGTCACTGGTGGTGATGGTCGCTGCTGGTGTTGGTCACTGCTGGTGTTGGTCACTGGTGGTGTTGGTCACTGGTGGTGATGGTCAATGCTGTGATGGTCACTGCTGGTGTTGGTCGCTGCTGGTGTTGGTCACTGGTGGTGATGGTCACTGGTGGTTATGGTCACTGGTGGTGATGGTTGCTGCTGGTGTTGGTCGCTGCTGGTGATGGTCACTGCTGGTGTTGGTCGCTGCTGGTGTTGGTCACTGGTGGTGTTGGTCACTGGTGGTGTTGGTCGCTGCTGGTGATGGTCACTGGTGGTGTTGGTCACTGGTGGTGATGGTCGCTGCTGGTGATGGTCACTGCTGGTGTTGGTCGCTGCTGGTGTTGGTCACTGGTGGTGATGGTCACTGGTGGTGTTGGTCACTGGTGGTGATGGTCACTGGTGGTGATGGTCGCTGTTGGTGTTGGTCACTGGTGGTGATGGTCACTGGTGGTGTTGATCACTGGTGGTGTTGGTCACTGGTGGTGATTCTCGCTGCTGGTGATGGTCGCTGCTGGAGTTGGTCACTGCTGGTGATGGTCACTGGTGGTGTTGGTCACTGGTGGTGATGGTCGCTGCTGGTGATGGTCGCTGCTGGAGTTGGTCACTGCTGGTGATGGTCACTGGTGGTGATGGTCGCTGCTGGTGATGGTCACTGGTGGTGTTGGTCACTGGTGGTGTTGGTCACTGGTGGTGATGGTCGCTGCTGGTGTTGGTCACTGGTGGTGATGGTCGCTGCTGGTGTTGGTCACTGTTGGTGTTGGTCACTGGTGGTGATGGTCACTGCTGGTGTTGGTCACTAGTGGTGATGGTCACTGCTGGTGATGGTCACTGGTGGTGATGGTCGCTGCTGGTGTTGGTCTCTGCTGGTGTTGGTCACTGGTGGTGATGGTCACTGCTGGTGTTGGTCGCTGCTGGTGTTGGTCACTGCTGGTGATGGTCGCTGCTGGTGTTGGTCACTGGTGGTGATGGTCGCTGCTGGTGTTGGTCACTGGTGGAGTTGGTCACTGGTGGAGTTGGTCACTGGTGGTGTTGGTCACTGGTGGTGTTGGTCACTGGTGGTGTTGGTCGCTGCTGGTGTTGGTCACTGGTGGTGATGGTCGCTGCTGGTGTTGGTCACTGGTGGAGTTGGTCACTGGTGGAGTTGGTCACTGGTGGTGTTGGTCACTGGTGGTGATGGTCACTGGTGGTGTTGGTCACTGGTGGTGTTGGTCACTGCTGGTGTTGGTCACTGGTGGTGATGGTCGCTGCTGGTGTTGGTCACTGGTGGAGTTGGTCACTGGTGGAGTTGGTCACTGGTGGTGTTGGTCACTGGTGGAGTTGGTCACTGGTGGAGTTGGTCACTGGTGGTGTTGGTCACTGGTTGTGTTGGTCACTGGTGGTGTTGGTCGCTGCTGGTGATGGTCACTGATGGTGTTGGTCACTGCTGGTGATGGTCACTGCTGGTGTTGGTCACTAGTGATGTTGTTCGCTGCTGGTGATGGTCACTGGTGGTGTTGGTCACTGCTGGTGATGGTCACTGCTGGTGTTGATCACTGGTGGTGATGGTCGCTGCTGGTGTTGGTCACTGGTGGAGTTGGTCACTGGTGGAGTTGGTCACTGGTGGTGTTGGTCACTGGTGGAGTTGGTCACTGGTGGAGTTGGTCACTGCTGGTGTTGGTCACTGCTGGTGTTGGTCACTGATGGTGTTGGTCGCTGCTGGTGATGGTCACTGGTGGTAATGGTCGCTGCTGGTGTTGGTCACTGCTGGTGTTGGTCGCTGCTGGTGTTGGTCACTGGTGGTGATGGTCACTGGTGGTGTTGGTCACTGGTGGTGATGGTCGCTGGTGGTGTTGGTCACTGCTGGTGTTGGTCACTGGTGGTGGTGGTCACTGGTGGTGTTGGTCACTGGTGGTGTTGGTCACTGGTGGTGGTGGTCACTGGTGGTGTTGGTCACTGCTGGTGATGGTCGCTGCTGGTGATGGTCACTGGTGGTGTTGGTCACTGGTGGTGTTGGTCACTGGTGGTGATGGTCACTGGTGGTGTTGGTCACTGGTGGTGTTGGTCGCTGCTGGTGATGGTCACTGCTGGTGATGGTCGCTGCTGGTGATGGTCACTGCTGGTGTTGGTCGCTGCTAGTGTTGGTCACTGGTTGTGTTGGTCACTGGTGGTGATGGTCACTGTTGGTGTTGGTCGGTGCTGGTGATAGTCACTGCTGGTGTTGGTCACTGGTGGTGATGGTCACTGGTGGTGATGGTCACTGGTGGTGTTGGTCACTGGTGGTGTTGGTCGCTGCTGGTGTTGGTCACTGGTGGTGATGGTCGCTGCTGGTGATGGTCACTGGTGGTGTTGGTCACTGGTGGTGTTGGTCACTGGTGGTGTTGGTCACTGGTGGTGATGGTCACTGGTGGTGTTGGTCACTGGTGGTGTTGGTCGCTGCTGGTGATGGTCACTGCTGGTGATGGTCGCTGCTGGTGATGGTCACTGCTGGTGTTGGTCGCTGCTGGTGTTGGTCACTGGTTGTGTTGGTCACTGGTGGTGATGGTCACTGTTGGTGTTGGTCGGTGCTGGTGATAGTCACTGCTGGTGTTGGTCACTGGTGGTGATGGTCACTGGTGGTGATGGTCACTGGTGGTGATGGTCACTGGTGGTGTTGGTCACTGGTGGTGTTGGTCGCTGCTGGTGTTGGTCACTGGTGGTGATGGTCGCTGCTGGTGATGGTCACTGGTGGTGTGGTCACTGGTGGTGTTGGTCAATGGTGGTGATGGTCGCTGCTGGTGTTGGTCACTGGTGGAGTTGGTCACTGGTGGAGTTGGTCACTGGTGGTGTTGGTCACTGGTGGTGTTGGTCGCTGCTGGTGATGGTCGCTGCTGGTGTTGGTCACTGGTGGTGTTGGTCACTGGTGGTGTTGGTCCCTGGTGGTGATGGTCACTGGTGGTGTTAGTCGCTGCTGGTGTTGGTCACTGGTGGTGTTGGTCGCTGCTGGTGTTGGTCGCTGGTGGTGATGGTCACTGGTGGTGTTGGTCACTGGTGGTGATGGTCACTGGTGGTGTTGGTCGGTGCTGGTGTTGGTCACTGGTGGTGTTGGTCACTGGTGGTGTTGGTCGCTGGTGGTGATGGTCACTGGTGGTGATGGTCACTGGTGGTGATGGTCACTGGTGGTGATGGTCACTGCTTGTGTTGGTCACTGCTGGTGTTGGTCACTGGTGGTGTTGGTCACTGGTGGTGATGGTCACTGGTGGTGTTGGTCACTGGTGGTGTTGGTCACTGGTGGTGATGGTCGCTGCTGGTGTTGGTCACTGGTGGTGTTGGTCACTGGTGGTGATGGTCGCTGCTGGTGTTGGTCACTGCTGGTGTTGGTCACTGGTGGTGTTGGTCACTGCTGGTGTTGGTCACTGGAGGTGATGGTCGCTACTGGTGATGGTCGCTGCTGGAGATGGTCACTGCTGGTGTTGGTCACTGGTGGTGTTGGTCATAGATGGTGTTGGTCACTGGTGGTGTTGGTCACTGGTGGTGATGGTCGCTGCTGGTGATGGTCGCTGCTGGTGATGGTCGCTGCTGGTGATGGTCGCTGCTGGTGATGGTCGCTGCTGGTGATGGTCGCTGCTGGTGATGATCACTGCTGGTGATGGTCACTGGTGGTGTTGGTCACTGGTGGTGTTGGTCACTGGTGGTGTTGGTACTGGTGGTGTTGGTCACTGCTGGTGATGGTCGCTACTGGTGTTGGTCGCTGCTGGTGTAATTACCTAAGTGTAATTACCTAAGTGTAGTTACAGGATGAGAGCTACGCTCGTGGTGTCCCGTCTTCCCAGCACTCTTTGTCATATAACGCTTTGAAACTACTGACGGTCTTGGCCTCCACCACCTTCTCCCCCAACTTGTTCCAACCGTCTACCACTCTGTTTGCGAAAGTGAATTTTCTTATATTTCTTCGGCATCTGTGTTTAGCCAGTTTATATTTATGACCTCTTGTTCTTGAAGTTCCAGGTCTCAGGAAATCTTTCCTGTCGATTTTATCAATTCCTGTTACTATTTGTATGTAGTGATCATATCCTCTTTTTCTTCTGTCTTCTAGTTTTGGCATATTTAATGCTTCTAACCTTTCCTCGTAGCTCTTACCCTTCAGTTCTGGGAGCCACTTAGTAGCATGTCTTTGCACCTTTTCCAGTTTGTTGATGTGCTTCTTAAGATATGGGCACCAAACAACAGCTGCATATTCTAGCTTTGGCCTAACAAAAGTCATGAACAATTCTTTAGTATATCCCCATCCATGTATTTAAAAGCAATTCTGAAGTTAGAAAGCATAGCATAGGCTCCTTGCACAATATTCTTTATGTGGTCTTCAGGTGATAGTTTCTATCTAGAACCACCCCTAGATCTCTTTCTTTATCAGAGTTCTTTAAAGATTTCTCACATAATATATAGGTTGTGTGGGTCTATGTTCTCCTATTCCACATTCCATAACATGACATTTATTAACATTAAATTCCATTTGCCAAGTGGTGCTCCATATACTTATTTTATCCAGGTCTTCTTGAAGGGCATGACAATCATCTAAATTTCTTATCCTTCCTATTATCTTAGCATCATCAGCAAACATGTTCATATAATTCTGTATACCAACTGGTAGATCATTTATGTAGACAATAAACATCACTGGTGCAAGAACTAAACCCTGTGGTACTCCACTTGTGACATTTCTCCAGTCCGATACATTGCCTCTGATCACAGCCCTCATTTTCTATCAGTCAGAAAGTTTTTCATCCATGTTAGAAGCGTACCTGTCACTCCTCCAATATTTTCATGGTGTAGGTCACTGGTGGTGTTGGTCACTGGTGGTGTTGGTCACTCGTGGTGTTGGTCACTGCTGGTGATGGTCGCTGCTGGTGTTGGTCGCTGCTGGTGATGGTCGCTGCTGGTGATGGTCGCTGCTGGTGTTGGTCGCTGCTGGTGTTTGTCACTGCTTTGTTGGTCACTGCTGGTGTTGGTCGCTGCTGGTGTTGTTCACTGCTGGTGTTGGTCGCTGCTGGTGTTTGTCGCTGCTGGTGTTGCTCACTGCTGGTGTTGGTCACTGTTGGTGTTGGTCGCTGCTGGTGTTGGTCGCTGCTGGTGTTGGTCGCTGCTGGTGTTGGTCACTGGTGGTGTTGGTCACTGGTGGTGTTTTTCACTGGTGGTGTTGGTCACTGGTTGTGTTTGTCACTGCTGGTGTTGGTCACAAGTGGTGCTTGTCACTGCTGGTGTTGGTCGCTGCTGGTTTTGGTCGCTGCTGGTGTTGGTCACTGGTGGTGTTGGTCACTGGTGGTGTTGGTCCCTGGTGGTGTTGGTCACTGGTGGTGTTGGTCACTGGTGGTGTTGGTCACTGGTGGTGTTGGTCGCTGGTGGTGTTGGCCGCTGCTGGTGATGGTCACTGCTGGTGTTGGTCACTGCTGGTGTTGGTCGCTGCTGGTGTTGGTCACTGGTGGTGTTGGTCACTGGTGGTGTTGGTCACTGGTGGTGTTGGTCGCTGCTGGTGATGGTCGCTGCTGGTGTTGGTCACTGGTGGTGTTGGTCACTGGTGGTGTTGGTCCCTGGTGGTGATGGTCACTGGTGGTGTTAGTCGCTGCTGGTGTTGGTCACTGGTGGTGTTGGTCGCTGCTGGTGTTGGTCGCTGGTGGTGATGGTCACTGGTGGTGTTGGTCACTGGTGGTGATGGTCACTGGTGGTGTTGGTCGGTGCTGGTGTTGGTCACTGGTGGTGTTGGTCACTGGTGGTGTTGGTCGCTGGTGGTGATGGTCACTGGTGGTGATGGTCACTGGTGGTGATGGTCACTGGTGGTGATGGTCACTGCTTGTGTTGGTCACTGCTGGTGTTGGTCACTGGTGGTGTTGGTCACTGGTGGTGATGGTCACTGGTGGTGTTGGTCACTGGTGGTGTTGGTCACTGGTGGTGATGGTCGCTGCTGGTGTTGGTCACTGGTGGTGTTGGTCACTGGTGGTGATGGTCGCTGCTGGTGTTGGTCACTGCTGGTGTTGGTCACTGGTGGTGTTGGTCACTGCTGGTGTTGGTCACTGGAGGTGATGGTCGCTACTGGTGATGGTCGCTGCTGGAGATGGTCACTGCTGGTGTTGGTCACTGGTGGTGTTGGTCATAGATGGTGTTGGTCACTGGTGGTGTTGGTCACTGGTGGTGATGGTCGCTGCTGGTGATGGTCGCTGCTGGTGATGGTCGCTGCTGGTGATGGTCGCTGCTGGTGATGGTCGCTGCTGGTGATGGTCGCTGCTGGTGATGATCACTGCTGGTGATGGTCACTGGTGGTGTTGGTCACTGGTGGTGTTGGTCACTGGTGGTGTTGGTAACTGGTGGTGTTGGTCACTGCTGGTGATGGTCGCTACTGGTGTTGGTCGCTGCTGGTGTAATTACCTAAGTGTAATTACCTAAGTGTAGTTACAGGATGAGAGCTACGCTCGTGGTGTCCCGTCTTCCCAGCACTCTTTGTCATATAACGCTTTGAAACTACTGACGGTCTTGGCCTCCACCACCTTCTCCCCCAACTTGTTCCAACCGTCTACCACTCTGTTTGCGAAAGTGAATTTTCTTATATTTCTTCGGCATCTGTGTTTAGCCAGTTTATATTTATGACCTCTTGTTCTTGAAGTTCCAGGTCTCAGGAAATCTTTCCTGTCGATTTTATCAATTCCTGTTACTATTTTGTATGTAGTGATCATATCACCTCTTTTTCTTCTGTCTTCTAGTTTTGGCATATTTAATGCTTCTAACCTTTCCTCGTAGCTCTTACCCTTCAGTTCTGGGAGCCACTTAGTAGCATGTCTTTGCACCTTTTCCAGTTTGTTGATGTGCTTCTTAAGATATGGGCACCAAACAACAGCTGCATATTCTAGCTTTGGCCTAACAAAAGTCATGAACAATTTCTTTAGTATATCCCCATCCATGTATTTAAAAGCAATTCTGAAGTTAGAAAGCATAGCATAGGCTCCTTGCACAATATTCTTTATGTGGTCTTCAGGTGATAGTTTTCTATCTAGAACCACCCCTAGATCTCTTTCTTTATCAGAGTTCTTTAAAGATTTCTCACATAATATATAGGTTGTGTGGGGTCTATGTTCTCCTATTCCACATTCCATAACATGACATTTATTAACATTAAATTCCATTTGCCAAGTGGTGCTCCATATACTTATTTTATCCAGGTCTTCTTGAAGGGCATGACAATCATCTAAATTTCTTATCCTTCCTATTATCTTAGCATCATCAGCAAACATGTTCATATAATTCTGTATACCAACTGGTAGATCATTTATGTAGACAATAAACATCACTGGTGCAAGAACTAAACCCTGTGGTACTCCACTTGTGACATTTCTCCAGTCCGATACATTGCCTCTGATCACAGCCCTCATTTTTCTATCAGTCAGAAAGTTTTTCATCCATGTTAGAAGCGTACCTGTCACTCCTCCAATATTTTCCATGGTGTTGGTCACTGGTGGTGTTGGTCACTGGTGGTGTTGGTCACTCGTGGTGTTGGTCACTGCTGGTGATGGTCGCTGCTGGTGTTGGTCGCTGCTGGTGATGGTCGCTGCTGGTGATGGTCGCTGCTGGTGTTGGTCGCTGCTGGTGTTTGTCACTGCTTTGTTGGTCACTGCTGGTGTTGGTCGCTGCTGGTGTTGTTCACTGCTGGTGTTGGTCGCTGCTGGTGTTTGTCGCTGCTGGTGTTGCTCACTGCTGGTGTTGGTCACTGTTGGTGTTGGTCGCTGCTGGTGTTGGTCGCTGCTGGTGTTGGTCGCTGCTGGTGTTGGTCACTGGTGGTGTTGGTCACTGGTGGTGTTTTTCACTGGTGGTGTTGGTCACTGGTTGTGTTTGTCACTGCTGGTGTTGGTCACAAGTGGTGCTTGTCACTGCTGGTGTTGGTCGCTGCTGGTTTTGGTCGCTGCTGGTGTTGGTCACTGGTGGTGTTGGTCACTGGTGGTGTTGGTCCCTGGTGGTGTTGGTCACTGGTGGTGTTGGTCACTGGTGGTGTTGGTCACTGGTGTGTTGGTCGCTGGTGGTGTTGGCCGCTGCTGGTGATGGTCACTGCTGGTGTTGGTCACTGCTGGTGTTTGTCGCTGCTGGTGTTGGTCACTGGTGGTGTGGTCACTGGTGGTGTTGGTCACTGGTGGTGTTGGTCGCTGCTGGTGAGTAGTATAAACCGGGCCAGATCGCTGCAATTTTGCTTTTTCCGACTGCAGCGATCTGGCCCGGTGTTTTTTTCGTTGCCCCGGTGAGATTTGACTGCAGCGATCTGGCCCGGTGTTTTTTCGTTGCCCCGGTGAGATTTGACTGCAGCGATCTGGCCCGGTGTTTTTTTCGTTACCCGGTGAGATTTGACTGCAGCGATCTGGCCCGGTGTTTTTTTCGTTACCCCGTGAGATTTGACTGCAGCGATCTGGCCCGGTGTTTTTTCGTTACCCCGGTGAGATTTGACTGCAGCGATCTGGCCCGGTGTTTTTTCGTTACCCCGGTGAGATTTGACTGCACCGTTCTGGCGTCACCATTTTTCGTTACCCCGGTGAGATTGGACTGCAACCGTTCTGGCGTCACCATTTTTCGTTACCACCGGTGAGATTGGACTGCACCGTTCTGGCGTCACCATTTTTTGTTGCCCCAGTGAGATTTGACTGCACCGAGTTGGCATTCTCGTTTTGGTTGCCTGGTACCCCATTCACAGGCATCAGTAATGGACAAATGACGTCATCAGGTCGCTAGTCTTCAATTTGCCTAGGGTAGGAATAAAAAGCCGGCTCCTGGCATACCAAAATTTCGTTGCCCCAGTAACCCATGCACAGCATTGCTAATAGATATGACGTCACCAGCTAGCCGCTCAGCGTTCCCGCACAGGCATTGCTAATGGTCACCCCGTCTTCATCTCCCCTGTTTTAAGTCCATTTCTGTTATAGTGTATTTATTCCCATTTTTTCAATATCATAGCAAAGGGGGATTCAAATGCTGTCTTCTGTCAAGCCTAATGTGCAATGGCGCTAACCATTATATGCTCGTTTTTTCTCAATGGTATTGCCATACTGTTTCCCCATTGTCTAAGATCATTTTATAGCTAAGATTTCATATTAACATAAGAAAATGAGTTCAAACCCTGTTACCAATCCAGTATTTACCCAGGTCTTTTTCCTAAATCTAAAACTCATTGCAAGTTATGCCCATTATTTCATGTTCTGTCCAGTGTTGATAATTTTCATAGCCTATGAATATCCCAGTTTATCATGTTCATTCATTCTCAGCTCTATCATGTTACATCTATTTCTTTGCCTTTCCAGAGAATGTATTTAGCTTTGTCGATCTTTCTTCAGAGATTGCTTATTGAGCATTGGGCAAATAAAAATGAAACCTACTATCATCCATTTGTATGAAAAACAGTTCCCTACCAGGCGTGGTGACTTCAATGCAATTCAGTACTAATCCAATAATTACTGCATAAACGCATAAATATATATATATATGCCGTACAAATATATATGCACATCTCACATTCGCTCAAAAACATGCCTCCCCNCACTAGAGAACACTGGCAAGTAAATTCCACTTATTAATTGAGTGTCGACGTAATTCTTATCGACAAGAATTCTCAATTAATGCCACGTGCTCCACCACGCTATCTCGTGCGTGTGCCTTGTTGATGTAGTAAAGGCGTAATGGCGTCTCCCTCTCCCCGCTCTCGCATTCACCACGGAAATTATTAAACTCAAACTATTCTTTCCCGCGTAATTATGGATGAAATGCGATAATATGAACTGGGTTGAAATTATAGGGAATTAATAATTATAATATTCTCGATAAATAATCTCTAGCGAGAAATGGAGATAATATTATACTTCTCCAGAGCATTCGAACGTAACAATAAAAAACTGTTACTGAATAATTTCAATTAATAACTCTTGATTTACATTATCAGGAGTAATATTATCAACAATATGCTCAGATTAATTTATATTGACACTATGGTTAGTGGTGTTAAGAGCTACTGCAAATGTAAGATAATATTAATTTATCATAAGATAATAATGGATGATAAGTGTTGGAAATTTCCAACAATGGTCGCTGCTGGTGATGATCACTGCTGGTGATGATCACTGCTGCTGTTGGTCGCTGCTGGTGTTGGTCTCTGCTGGTGATGGTCGCTGCTTGTGATGGTCGCTGCTGGTGATGGTCGCTGCTGGTGTTGGTCGCTGCTGGTGATGATCACTGCTGGTGATGATCACTGCTGGTGTTGGTAGCTGCTGGTGTTGGTCGCTGCTGGTGATGGTCGCTGCTGGTGATGGTCGCTGCTTGTGATGGTCGCTGCTGGTGTTGGTCGCTGCTGGAGTTGGTCACTGCTGGTGTTGGTCACTGCTGGTGATGGTCGCTGCTGGAGATAGTTGCTGCTGGTGATGGTCGCTGCTGGTGATGGTCGCTGCTGGTGATGGTCGCTGCTGGTGATGGTCGCTGCTGGTGATGATCACTGCTGGTGATGGTCACTGCTGGTGTTGGTCGCTGCTGGTGTTGGTCGCTGCTGGTGATGGTCGCTGCTGGTGATGGTCGCTGCTGGTGATGGTCGCTGCTGGTGTTGGTCGCTGCTGGAGTTGGTCACTGCTGGTGTTGGTCACTGATGGTGTTGGTCGCTGCTGGTGATGGTCACTGGTGGTGATGGTCGCTGCTGGTGTTGGTCACTGCTGGTGTTGGTCACTGCTGGTGATGGTCACTGTTGGTGTTGGTTACTGGTGGTGATAGTCGCTGGTGGTGTTGGTCACTGGTGGTGTTGGTCACTGGTGGTGTTGGTCACTGCTGGTGATGGTCGCTGCTGGTGATGGTCACTGGTGGTGTTGGTCACTGGTGGTGTTGGTCACTGGTGGAGTTGGTCACTGGTGGAGTTGGTCACTGGTGGTGTTGGTCACTGGTGGAGTTGGTCACTGATGGAGTTGGTCACTGGTGGTGTTGGTCACTGCTGGTGTTGGTCACTGATGGTGTTGGTCGCTGCTGGTGATGGTCACTGGTGGTAATGGTCGCTGCTGGTGTTGGTCACTGCTGGTGTTGGTCGCTGCTGGTGTTGATCACTGGTGGTGATGGACGCTGCTGGTGATGGTCACTGGTGGTGTTGGTCACTGGTGGTGTTGGTCACTGGTGGTGATTGTCGCTGCTGGTGTTGGTCACTGGTGGTGATGGTCGCTGCTGGTGTTGGTCACTGCTGGTGTTGGTCACTGGTGGTGTTGGTCGCTGTTGGTGATGGTCACTGGTGGTGTTGGTCACTGGTGGTGTTGGTCGCTGCTGGTGTTGGTCACTGCTGGTGTTGGTCACTGGTGGTGATGGTCACTGGTGGTGATGGTCGCTGCTGGTGTTGGTCGCTGCTGGTGATGGTCACTTGTGGTGATGGTCACTGGTGGTGATGGTCACTGGTGGTGATGGTCACTGGTGGTGTTGGTCACGGGTGGTGATGGTCGCTGCTTGTGTTGGTCACTGCTGGTGTTGGTCACTGGTAGTGTTGGTCACTGGTGGTGATGGTCACTGGTGGTGTTGGTCACTGGTGGTGTTGGTCACTGGTGGTGATGGTCGCTGCTGGTGTTGGTCACTGGTGATGTTGGTCACTGGTGGTGATGGTCGCTGCTGGTGTTGGTCACTGCTGGTGTTGGTCACTGGTGGTGTTGGTCACTGGTGGTGATGGTCAATGCTAGTGATGGTCACTGCTGGTGTTGATCGCTGCTGGTGTTGGTCACTGTTGGTGATGGTCACTGGTGGTGTTGGTCATTGGTGGTGATGGTCGCTGCTGGTGTTGGTCGCTGCTGGTGATGGTCACACTGCTGGTGTTGGTCGCTGCTGGTGTTGGTCACTGGTGGTGTTGGTCACTGGTGGTGTTGGTCGCTGCTGGTGATGGTCACTGGTGGTGCTGGTCACTGGTGGTGATGATCGCTGCTGGTGATGGTCACTGCTGGTGTTGGTCGCTGCTGGTGTTGGTCACTGGTGGTGATGGTCACTGGTGGTGTTGGTCACTGGTGGTGATGGTCACTGGTGGTGATGGTCACTGTTGGTGTTGGTCACTGGCGGTGATGGTCACTGGTGGTGTTGGTCACTGGTGGTGTTGGTCACTGGTGGTGATGGTCGCTGCTGGTGATGGTCGCTGCTGGAGTTGGTCACTGCTGGTGATGGTCACTGGTGGTGTTGGTCACTGGTGGTGATGGTCGCTGCTGGTGATGGTCGCTGCTGGAGTTGGTCACTGCTGGTGATGGTCACTGGTGGTGATGGTCGCTGCTGGTGATGGTCACTGGTGGTGCTGGTCACTGGTGGTGTTGGTCACTGGTGGTGATGGTCGCTGCTGGTGTTGGTCACTGGTGGTGATGGTCGCTGCTGGTGTTGGTCACTGTTGGTGTTGGTCACTGGTGGTGATGGTCACTGCTGGTGTTGGTCACTAG
>WNGS01027733.1:12002-34893 GCA_020271785.1 Procambarus virginalis | reverse complement strand
GTCACTGGTGGAGTTGGTCACTGGTGGTGTTGGTCACTGGGTGGTGTTGGTCCTGTGGTGTTGGTCGCTGCTGGTGTTGGTCACTGGTGGTGATGGTCGCTGCTGGTGTTGGTCACTGGTGGAGTTGGTCACTGGTGGAGTTGGTCACTGGTGGTGTTGGTCACTGGTGGTGATGTTCACTGGTGGTGTTGGTCACTGGTGGTGTTGGTCACTGCTGGTGTTGGTCACTGGTGGTGATGGTCGCTGCTGGTGTTGGTCACTGGTGGAGTTGGTCACTGGTGGAGTTGGTCACTAGTGGTGTTGGTCACTGGTGGAGTTGGTCACTGGTGGAGTTGGTCACTGGTGGTGTTGGTCACTGGTGGTGTTGGTCACTGGTGGTGTTGGTCGCTGCTGGTGATGGTCACTGGTGGTGTTGGTCACTGCTGGTGATGGTCACTGCTGGTGTTGGTCACTAGTGATGTTGTTCGCTGCTGGTGATGGTCACTGGTGGTGTTGGTCACTGCTGGTGATGGTCACTGCTGGTGTTGGTCACTGGTGGTGATGGTCGCTGCTGGTGTTGGTCACTGGTGGAGTTGGTCACTGGTGGAGTTGGTCACTGGTGGTGTTGGTCACTGGTGGAGTTGGTCACTGATGGAGTTGGTCACTGGTGGTGTTGGTCACTGCTGGTGTTGGTCACTGATGGTGTTGGTCGCTGCTGGTGATGGTCACTGGTGGTAATGGTCGCTGCTGGTGTTGGTCACTGCTGGTGTTGGTCGCTGCTGGTGTTGGTCACTGGTGGTGATGGTCACTGGTGGTGTTGGTCACTGGTGGTGATGGTCGCTGGTGGTGTTGGTCACTGGTGGTGTTGGTCACTGATGGTGTTGGTCACTGCTGGTGATGGTCGCTGCTGGTGATGGTCACTGGTGGTGTTGGTCACTGGTGGTGTTGGTCACTGGTGGTGATGGTCACTGGTGGTGTTGGTCACTGGTGGTGTTGGTCGCTGCTGGTGATGGTCACTGCTGGTGATGGTCGCTGCTGGTGATGGTCACTGCTGGTGTTGGTCGCTGCTGGTGTTGGTCACTGGTTGTGTTGGTCACTGGTGGTGATGGTCACTGCTGGTGTTGGTCGGTGCTGGTGATGGTCACTGCTGGTGTTGGTCACTGGTGGTGATGGTCACTGGTGGTGATGGTCACTGGTGGTGTTGGTCACTGGTGGTGTTGGTCGCTGCTGGTGTTGGTCACTGGTGGTGATGGTCGCTGCTGGTGATGGTCACTGGTGGTGTTGGTCACTGGTGGTGTTGGTCAATGGTGGTGATGGTCGCTGCTGGTGTTGGTCACTGGTGGTTGGTCACTGGTGGAGTTGGTCACTGGTGGTGTTGGTCAGTGGTGGTGTTGGTCGCTGCTGGTGATGGTCGCTGCTGGTGTTGGTCACTGGTGGTGTTGGTCACTGGTGGTGTTGGTCCCTGGTTTTGATGGTCACTGGTGGTGATGGTCACTGGTGGTGTTGGTCAATGGTGGTGATGGTCGCTGCTTGTGTTCGTCGCTGCTGGTGTTGGTCACTGCTGGTGTTGGTCACTGGTGGTGTTGGTCACTGGTGGTGATGGTCAATGCTAGTGATGGTCACTGCTGGTGTTGGTCGCTGCTGGTGTTGGTCACTGGTGGTGATGGTCACTGGTGGTGTTGGTCACTGGTGGTGGTGATGGTCGCTGCTGGTGTTGGTCGCTGCTGGTGATGGTCACACTGCTGGTGTTGGTCGCTGCTGGTGTTGGTCACTGGTTTTGTTGGTCACTGGTGGTGTTGGTCGCTGCTGGTGATGGTCACTGGTGGTGTTGGTCACTGGTGGTGATGATCGCTGCTGGTGATGGTCACTGGTGGTGTTGGTCGCTGCTGGTGTTGGTCACTGGTGGTGATGGTCGCTGTTGGTGTTGGTCACTGGCGGTGATGGTCACTGGTGGTGTTGGTCACTGGTGGTGTTGGTCACTGGTGGTGATGGTCGCTGCTGGTGATGGTCGCTGCTGGAGTTGGTCACTGCTGGTGATGGTCACTGGTGGTGTTGGTCACTGGTGGTGATGGTCGCTGCTGGTGATGGTCGCTGCTGGAGTTGGTCACTGCTGGTGATGGACACTGGTGGTGATGGTCGCTGCTGGTGTTGGTCACTGGTGGTGTTGGTCACTGGTGGTGATGGTCGCTGCTGGTGTTGGTCACTGGTGGTGATTGTTGGGTATCTGGGGCTTGAACTCAGAAAATTAATTGTTTAATTGTTATATTAAAATTAATCGAAGGACCACCCGCTTTTGAGAAAAGAGGGAAAACAAATAAAATTGATCATTAGAATGACACCAGAGAACCAGTGTCTATGGATAATTATTCAATGGATATTCACTTGAAAATAATGAAGACTGTAATTATTAAGTAAAGTCAAAGCCTCAAATATCAACATTGGGGGGTTATTTCTAGAAATTCATATATATCTAGGAACCAGTGTGGTTCGTCACTAGTTCATTGTGGTAAATCTAACTACAATATGCAAATATATGGTAATCATATTATAGAAGCAATAATTAAATTGAATAAATTTATAAGAAAAAATGGGTCTTAGCTGTAAGACGATTTCTAACGCCAGTTCATCACTCGTCCTCGTGATCACAGAATCCCCATAGATAAATGACTCGAGGTAAAACACGATGGATGACAATCTTGCTGGCGTCTCAAATACACGCTGTAATACAAGAAATATAAAGTAGCAATTGACTAGGCTACAAAATTGTGCTCATATATTCATGAAGCTGAACTGAGTGATAAATATTACTAACGTTTGGTGGTTATTAATTTCTCATCCTAACGACAAACTACTCACTAAGGCTCTAATTAATAGATGCATCTACAAGAAAGAAACCTGTGAGCGTAACCGAGTACTAAGGTTTGCCGAGAGGAGCGTCTGCTGGACTCAGTGTTCACTGCCGTGCACACTCAATTGCGGTCCGGATGGTAATTGTAGACGCTGGGTTCACTATTGAGGCACTAGAGAACACTGGCAAGTAAATTCCACTTATTAATTGAGTGTCGACGTAATTCTTATCGACAAGAATTCTCAATTATGCCACGTGCTCCACCACGCTATCTCGTGCGTGTGCCTTGTTGATGTAGTAAAGGCGTAATGGCGTCTCCCTCTCCCGCTCTCGCATTCACCACGGAAATTATTAAACTCAAACTATTCTTTCCCGCGTAATTATGGATGAAAATGCGATAATATGAACTGGGTTAAATTATAGGGAATTAATAATTATAATATTCTCGATAAATGATTTCTAGCGAGAAATGGAGATAATATTTATACTTCTCCAGAGCATTCAAACGTAACAGAATAAAAACTGTTACTGAATAATTTTAATTAATAACTCTTGATTTACATTATCAGGAGTAATATTATCAGCAATATGCTCAGATTAATTTATATAACACTATGGTTAGTGGTGTTAAGAGCTACTGCAATTAATAGTTAATATTAATTTATCATAAGATAATAATGGATGATAAGTGTTGGAAATTTCCAACATAACTCCGGGGGGAGAAAACTCGGGTCGCAGTGCCATGTTGAGTACTGACGTACCTATCCCGAAGTTAGTAGGTTAGTATGTTAGTACACACACAACGGATGTCCCGTAAATGTCAAGGACATACAAGAATTTAAGACATGAAAAATTAATGTCATAATTAATAGTTTACACAACTTAATGATTGAATCATACAATTCAAGTAACTGAGACTCTACTGTGAGGTGAATGTCTGGGTCATTGTGACTGTAGCTGATTGGTTACTAGACATCACAACACAGTATCATCATGATCACTCAAATTGGATGAAAATTTATTTGCTCTTAGTCAGAGCTATAATAGGCTTGTAGTTTCCTTTTACATTGTTGAGCAGCTGCTCTAGTGGGGCGAGTGCTCGGTGGATCAGAATTGTTATCCTCGGAAACTGTTGAAGCTGGTTCTGATAAACACTCTCGTTCTGCTAATTCGAGAGGTACCAACTTCTCTAATGTCTTTAGAGTAGTAGTGCCTTTGCACAAAACTCGTACTACTCTCAGGATACCTTGGTGATCTGGGTGGATTGCAACAATTTTGCCTATAGGCCATTCTGACCTTGGTCCATCACTGTCAACTAATACTAGGTCTCCTGGTTTAAGCTGTACTTTATTATAGGGGCTCGAAGCTCCATAGTGGTACTCTCGTAGAGCGGTGAGGTACTCTCGAGTCCACACCTCATTCCACCTTTCAATTACTCTAGAGAGATGTTGGTAACTTTGTACTAAGTCACTCCTGGTTACATAGGAAGGATCGACGGGGTCCTCTTCTGCCAAAGGTATCAGAGGGCTCAGCAGGCCTCCATGTATTAAATGCGAGGGACTCAAAGGCTCTCTCTGTGAGAAATCATCTGATAGATAAGTTAATGGGCGATTGTTGACTCGCGCCTCAATTTCCACGACGAGTGTTTGGAGTTCTGAGTAACTAATTTTCTGTCGATGCAAGGTCTTCCTTAAACACTTCTTGACAGTCCCTATCATTCGTTCGTAGAACCCACCTTGCCAGGGGGCTCTGGGAGCAATAAATTTCCAGTGGCATTGTCGTCTCTGCATGACAGACTGCACTTCTGGATGATTCCATATCTCTCGTAAGCAGGCTTCTCCTGCCACAAAATTTGAGCCATTATCAGATATCATGAGCTTGGGACAGGATCTGCGAGCTGCAAATCTACGAAAAGCTTGGATGAAGGCTTCAGCACTCATGTCAGAAGTCACTTCTAAATGTACGCCTCGTGTGGTAGCACATGTGAAGAGGCAAATATAAGCTTTCACTGGTATCTTATCCGGATTGCCAGTGAGAAGCAAGGCTCCTGTGTAATCAACACCAGTAGTCTCAAACGGACGAAGATGAACTACCCTCTCTTTAGGGAGTGGTGGTGGTCCTGGGTAAGGACACACTCGAGCATCGTAGCGTTGACAGATTATACAGGACTTAATAATTGATTTGACAGTTTGACGACCTTGAGGAAGCCAATATTTCTGTCTGAGGTCGGTGAGAGTGTCTAACACTCCACCATGCAAAGTACCATATTGATGGTGATGTAAAACTAGAAGTTTGGTAATAACGTGGTGACGTGGTAGAAGGATTGGATTCTTTGTGTCCAAATCAATTTTTGCATGAAGCAAACGTCCTCCACACCTTAATATATTATGAGTGTTGGTATCATACCAGATACCTAGAGACTTGGTTAATTTATCTGGAAGATTTTCATATTCACTTCCATATGTCTCTTGTTGTGCACGTTTGATCCAGTAGATGATAGGATTGGGAAACTTATGCTTGATTCCTATCTTGGCAAGAAAATCAAACACATGTGCTGTCACTCTTAATAACTTACTCAAGTTAGAATAATTGTGAGGATTAATAGCTGAGACTCGATGAGGTTCTGGGTCTTTCATGGGAGTAGTGATACTGGTCACTATGACTTGTGGTTTCTGTTTGGGCCACTGACCACTAACAAGCCATGAAGGTCCATTAAACCACATCGAAGACTTACTTAGCTGTTTAAATGTTAAACCTCTTGATAAGTAATCTGCAGGATTGTCCTTAGTGGGGACATGTCTGAATTTATATCCAGCAGATAATTCATGAATTTCCCTAACGCGATTACTAACGTAGGGAGTTTTATTGTTGTTATTTCTTACCCATTGTAAGACTGCCTCATTGTCTGACCACACTACGATCTCACCAAAGTGAATATTATTGAGTGTCTTGGTCAGGCAATGAGCCAATCTTACTCCCACTAGCAATGCAGTTAACTCCATTTGAGGTAAAGATCTCTTCTTGATTGGAGCAACTCTCGCTTTAGATGTGAGTAAAATTGATTGTGCACTATTGACTAAGTAGGCTGCAGCGCCATATGCTTTGCCAGAGGCATCGCAAAAAATGTGCAAATTTGTAGGTAAGTTTTGTCCTGAAGCATTACGAGGAAATTTCAAAACACCTAATTGATTGAAATCCGCTGCGAGTATTTGCCATTTCTCTTGCAACTCAATTGGCAACGGATCATCCCATCCCATATGTTTCTGCCAGCATTCCTGCATTAGGAGTTTGCCCCTTATTAATATAGGACTAAGTAAGCCTAAGGGGTCAAATGGTTGACTGACATATGAGAGTAATTTTCTCATGGTAAGGGATGAATTATTGGTTTGTACTGACTTGATATTCATCTCGTCAGTACCTGTGTTCCATTCCACACCCAGAACTTTTAATTGATTAGGCACCTGATAACCTGGAAATTCTTTCTCGATTATCTGGTTTAATGATTTATTGTTTGAGGCCCATGATTGTAGTGGCATATTGGCTCCTAATAACTCACGGTTAGCCTCATGGTAAATTTCTACCAATTTAGATTTATCATTAGTTGTTCCCTGGAAATTATCGACATACAAGTTGTCACTGATCTCTGCCTTATAAGGGCTATTTGACTTCTTCAAATGTGTATCTAATGTGGCTTGCAGTAGAAACGGCGAGGAAGTCGCTCCGAAAAGCACCGAGGCAAACCGATAGGTTATGACCTCACTGTCAGGAGCCTGGGGATCTTTAATCCAGAGAAATTTGGTGTAATTACGATCCTCCTCTTGCAATCCTACTCTAAGGAAAGCTTTACTGATATCAGCAGTATAAGCAAAAATACCAGTACGGAATCGTAACAGTACATCATGTAGCCTTTGTGTTAGGCTAGGTCCCGTTTGGAGACATTCATTCAAAGACACGCTGCTTGCCTTCACTTTGGCACTACAGTTGAAAACAATACGTATTGGTGTTGTCAATGAATCTTTCAACACAGCGTGATGGGGTAAATAGTGACCTGTTTTCCGGTCATCATTATCAACAACTTCAATAAATTTACTGTTGAGTTGTTGCTGAATTAATTGATGGTACATATTTAATTTATCTGGCTGTTTTTTCAGCCGCATTAATTGTGACTGTAATTGAGAGGCTGCCATGAAATAATTAACTGGAAGTTGTGGATGATTCAACTTCCATGGCAATCTCACCCAGTATTGTTTGTCTTTATAGACAACTGTATCCAGATATTGCTGGTAAGTCCACATATCATCAGGACTTGGTTGTTCAGGGACAATACCTAAAGTGTCTAGATCCCACAAACGATGTACAGGTGGATCAGACTCAATATCTTCAGATATTTCTCTGAACTGTAGGGGTGACTGTTCCAAGCCTAGTCACGCCACTATTGCATTGTTATCTTGTTTGTTGGTTGACGCTGCCCTTTGTTGGAAAAGCACCGGTCCAGTAAGCAACTTGCCTCCAGCAGATGACAACAAATTCATTCCGTGTTGTCTGGTGCATCCAGTTATAAATTTATAATAATGGTCAGCGCCTATAAGTATACCAACATCTGTGAGGCAGTCAGAATTTATTTTGTAATCTGCTAGCCTCATGCGGTTTCGTTTAAGATACCTCGCAGTGCGAGCTAGTCCTGTGACCTGCAGGTCTGAAGGCAGTTTATCAACTACTACCGCTTGTATTGGACTAGTAGAAGATCCAAGTCTCACTAATACCTTGACTACTTGGTATTCACGAGGTCCACTATTAGTCAAGAACCCAGAAATGTTCAGTCTCACACTTTTGGCAGGTTTTAATTTTAACTGCTCCACTAATTGTTGCGTGATAAAGGTTTTCTGTGATCCCTGATCAAAGAGACCTCTAGTGTTGACTCTAGATTTCTTGTCTATTAGCTTAAGTTGAGCTGTAGGCAGAGTGGTATTATTGCCTGCCTCAGTAGCAAGTACACTTATTTCCTGATGTACTTTGCAATATTGTACCGTGGTAGAATCCATAGAATTCTTCCCAGGTGTCACAGATTGGGTAGAAATTGTTCTACATAAGGCATAATGATGTACACCTTTGTGGCATCTACTGCATAAACGTAGCTGCACAACACATTTACTGGGTTCATGAGAACCCATGCACTTGGTGCATCTGTGTAATTCTTGAAGTTGTTTAATCCTGGTGTTAAAGTTAGGATAAACCGTACATTTGTAGGTGAGATGTTCTTGATCGCAGAACAAGCACCTTCTCTCTCTGACTGAATTTGTCCTTTTAGTAGACACATCAGTTGCAGTGTCAGAGGGAGATACAGTATAAGTACCTACACTACTACTCCCCTTTCCAGTGGATGGAGTAGTCTTAGGCTTAGATTTATTGGATTTATTCAAAGTCAATTAGGTTTGACTGAGATGTCAATGTTAGGTAATTTAGACTCAGGTTTAATCTTATCATGAGTCTTCAACCTGTTAACTGTTATTCTCAGCCCCTCGAATATTTGCTCGAGAGTGAGAAACTCAGTTTTATAATGTGAACATATTTCTGCTAGGATAATTTGAGGTAATTTCCTCTGCAAAAGTAACTTGATTGACCATTCTGAAGCTGGTACATCAACTTTAGTACCTAAAGCCTTCACTAGAGACTCTGCTTCTAGCCTGAAGCTTTGAAGTGAGTCTGGTCTGTTACTTGGTGCATTCAGATCTAGCAATTGGTAATAAAGGTTAGCTATACTTAACTCCTGATTGCAATAATTCAACTTCAGCAGTTTGATAGCTTCCTCATAATTACTCTCAGTGAGAGCTAAGTTATTTATAACCTTTTTAGCTTCCCCTTTGAGAAGACTAATCAGGTATGAAAATTTAGAAATTGGGTCAAGATAAGACCTGTTATGGATATGAACTTCAAATGAAGTCCAAAATGTGTCCCAATTTTCTTCATCCAGCCCTGCAAATGTAGGTAAGTCTAAAGTAGGTAGACGAACCTCAGGTAATTGATTACTGGATTGAGACATAGTAGAATTTGTATTGGGTTGATGGTTTACTATACTGGATAGTACATCAAATTTATCTTGAGTCTCATCTTCGTGTTGTGAAATATTTGCTACAATTTGATCTAATTCCTCTAGATCAGTTTCAGTAGCATTCAGTGAGTTAAGATAAGACTGACTTGCTGATTTAACTTGATCAAACTTAAGATTAGCTACTCTCACTGATGATTCTAGTAGATAGTAATCAATGGGAGTTGCCTTGGACAAATCATCAGACTTATTGATTAGTCTAGTTAAATGGCCTTTGAGGCCAATATAGGTTCTCCTTAATTGCTCAGGAGTAGCCATGTTAGCTTTAAGTCCAAATTTCATAGGACTTGATTGAATATTACTAATGAAGCTGGGAATTTGTTCATTAGTTGATAATTAATATTGAGTATAGCCTGAGTTCTGGCTAAATTAAACTCTACCTCACTTTGAGGTTAAATGTCCCTACCTAACAAGTATATAGCTAAAGATTTTGAGTGGTGTCTGCATGTCACCATTAACTTTCGTCCGGCTAGCCCATCATTATCACCATTAGATGTAATGGTGATCATACAGCAACACTCAAAACCACACACAAAATAATGAATACACAAATAATTGATATGGAAGCACTCTAATCAGAGTTACTGTAATGTTGAATCCCACCTTGCTAGGGTCAGCACAAAAATGTATAATGTATGTACTACTCATTAGTACAGGACTAATTGTAAGAATTTCTTGGGTTGTATCCAGTTCTAAGAGACCAAAATGTTGTTTTGGTTTCTGAGAACGGATACAGTTTAATGGTAATTGGTATGTCCAGTTCGATAAGACCAAAATGTTGTTTCAGTCTGAGAACTGATATGGATTAATTGATTAGTAATCATCATCCGGTTCGAAGAGACCAAAATGTTGGGTATCTGGGGCTTGAACTCAGAAAATTAATTGTTTAAATTGTTATATTAAAATTAATCGAAGGACCACCCGCTTTTGAGAAAAGAGGGAAAACAAATAAAATTGATCATTAGAATGACACCAGAGAACCAGTGTCTATGGAAAAACATTCAATGGATATTCACTTGAAAATAATGAAGACTGTAATTATTAATTAAAGTCAAAGCCTCAAATATCAACATTGGGGGGTTATTTCTAGAAATTCATATATATCTAGGAACCAGTGTGGTTCGTCACTAGTTCATTGTGGTAAATCTAACTACAACATATGTAAATATATGGTAATCAAATTAATTATCAGATAATTATAAAGCAATAATTAAATTGAATAAATTTATAAGAAAAAATGGTCTTAGCTGTAAGACGATTTCTAACGCCAGTTCATCACTCGTCCTCGTGATCACAGAATCCCCATAGATAAATGACTCGAGGTAAATAACACGATGGATGACAATCTTGCTGGCGTCTCAAATACACGCTGTAATACAAGAAATATAAAGTAGCAATTGACTAGGCTACAAAATTGTGCTCATATATTCATGAAGCTGAACTGAGTAATAAATATTACTAACGTTTGATTGTATTATATCTTCTTCCTAACGACAAACTACTCACTAAGGCTCTAAACTACTAGATGCATCTACTAGAAAGAAAACCTGTGAGCGTAACCGAGTACTAAGGTTTGCCGAAGAGCGTCTGCTGGACTCAGTGTTCACTGCTGTGCACACTTATTCACGGTCCGGATGGTAATTGTAGACGCTGGGTTCACTATTGAGGCACTAGAGAACACTGGCAAGTAAATTCCACTTATTAATTGAGTGTCGACGTAATTCTTATCGACAAGAATTCTCAATTAATGCCACGTGCTTCCACCACGCTGTCTCGTGTGCGTGCCTTGTTGATGTCGTAATAATGGCGTCTCCCTCTCCCCGCTCTCGCATTCACCACGGAAATTATTAACACAAACTATTCTTTCCCGCAATTATGGATGAAATGCGATAATATGAACTGGGTTGAAATTATAGGGAATTAATAATTATAATATTCTCGATAAATGATCTCTAGCGAGAAATGGAGATAATATTTATACTTCTCCAGAGCATTCAAACGTAACAGAATAAAAACTGTTACTGAATAATTTCAATTAATAACTCTTGATTTACATTATCAGGAGTAATATTATCAGCAATATGCTCAGATTAATTTATATTAACACTATGGTTAGTGGTGTTAAGAGCTACTGCAAATGTAAGTTAATATTAATTTATCATAAGATAATAATGGATGATAAGTGTTGGAAATTTCCAACCGTCCAGACAGAATCCAGGGGGAGATAACCTCGGGTAGCAGGTGGCATGTGTGAGATTAAGTGGACGTGTCATATACCAGAAAGTTAGTGAGGGTTAGTATTTAGTAATGTTAGTACGACACACACGGGATGTCCCGTAAATGTCAGACATACAAGAATTTAATACATGAAAAATTAATGTCATAATTAATATTTAGCGGTAGCAACTGTAAATGTTGGATATAAACAATTCCAGTCGCTCGTTATGCTGCTCTACTGTGAGGTGTATGTCTGGGTCATTGTGACTGTAGCTGATTGGTTACATAACAAGCAACACAGAATCATCGATAGATACTCAAGTGGTGAAAAATTTATTTGCTCTAGTTCAGAGCTATAATAGCTTGTATTTTCGCTTTTACAGTTTGTTGATCCGCGTCTGCACCTAGGTGGGGCGAGTGCCTCGTGGATCAGAATTGGTGTCCAATTCGAGAAACTGTTGAAGGGCTTGGTTCGATACACTCTTCGGTTCTGTCGAATATCGAGAGGGTAACACATTTTACTCTAATGTCTTTTAGATATAGTGCCTTTGCATACAAAACTCTTACTAACTTCACGTATACATTGTACGCGTTCTGTGTGGATTGCAAACACAGATTTGTGTGCCTAAGGGCACATTCGGACTGGGTCCACAGTCACGGCCACTATACTAGTCGCCTGGTTTCGCTGTAACTTTATTATAGTGGGCTCGAAGCTCCATAGTGGTTCTCTCGTAGAGCGGTGAGGTTTCTCTCGAGTCCACACCTCATTACACCTTTCAATTACTCTTGATAGATGTTGGTAACTTTGTACTAAGTCAGTCCTGGTTACATAGGAAGGGACGACGGGGTCCTCTTCTGCCAAAGGATCAGAGGGCTCAGCAGGCCTCCAATTATAAATGCGAGGGACTCAAAGGCTATCTCTGTGAGAAATCATCTGATAAATAAGTTAATGGGCGATTGTTGAACTCGCGCCTCAATCCAAGACAGTGTTTGGAGTTCTGAATAACTAATTTTCTGTCGCTTCAAATGGGGGGGGGGGGTCTATCCTTTAAACACATTCTTGGAAGTCCCTATCATCTGCGTTCGTAGAACCCACCTTGCCAGGGGCTCTGGGAGCAATAATTTTCCAGTGGCATTGTCTTCTCTGCTGACAGACTGCACTTCTTCCATGATTCCATATCTCATCGTAATCAGGCTTCTCCCAGCCACAGAAATTTGAGCCATTTATCACAATATCATGAGCTGGACGGATCTGCGAAGCTGCAAATCTACGAAAGCTTGGATGAAGGCTTCAGCACGGCATGTCAGAAAGTCAATTCTAAATATGACGCCTCCGTGTTAGCACATGTGAAGGAGGCAATATAAGCCTGCACTGGTATCTATATCCGATTGCGCAGGAGAATCCGGTTTCCTGGTGTAATCAACACCAGAGTCCTCACGGAAGTCGAAGATGCTACCGCCTGCTCTTTAGGGAAGATGGGCTGGTGGTGCCTGGGTAATGACACACTCTAGCAACGAGCGTATGACATTTAACAGGATTTGATTATTGATTTGACAGTTTGACGCCCATGAGGAAGCCAAAATTTCTCCCTAAGATCAGTGAGAGTGTCTAACACTACACGGCGATGGGGGGAAAAAAACATGCAAAGAACCATATTGATGGTGATGTAAGATTAGAAGTTTTGTAATAATGTGGGGACGTGGTAGAAGAATTGGATTTTTTGTGTCCAAATCAATTTTTGTATGAAGCAAACGCCCTCCACACCTTAATATATTACGAGTGTTGGCATCATATAACACAAATACTCCTAAAGACTATGGTTATTTAAGTCTGGAAGATTTTTCATATCACTTCCATATTTCTTTGTGGCACGTTTTGTTCCAGTAGATTAATAGGATTGGAAATATATGCTTGATTCCTATCTTGGCAAAGAAAGTCAAACACATGCTGTCACTCGTAATAACTTACTCAAGTTAGGGAATATTGTGAGATTAATAGACTGAGACTCGTGTGTCTCCGCTGGGTCGGGGGTATCCATGGGAGTAGTGATACTGTTCACTATGACTTGTTGTTTCTGTTTGGGCCACTGATCACTAATAATCCATGAAGGTCCATTAAACCACATGGAAGACTTACTTAGCTGTTTATATGTTAAACCTCTTGATAAGAAATCTGCAGGATTGTCCTTACTTGGACATGTCTGAAGTGTATATATCAACAGATATGATCATGAATTTCCCTCACAGCGAGTTACTAACGTATGGAGATGGTTTATTGTTGTATTCCTTACCCATTGTAAGATTGCTTCATTGTCTAACCACACTACAATCTCACCAAAGTGAATATTTTTGAGTGTCTTGGTCATGCAATGAGCAAATCTTACTCACACTAGCAATGCAGTTTACTCCATTTGAGGTAAAGATTTCATCTTGATTGGAGCAACTCTCACTTTAGATGTGAGCAAAAGTGTGATTACGGTGTCGACGGTAGTAGTGACTAGAAATAGGGCCTGCGCGACCATATAAATGCATATCCAAGGCATCGCGAAAAAAATGTGTGCAACCTGATTGTAGTAATTGAAGTTGTGTCCTGAAGCATTACGGGGAAATTTAAAAACACCTAATTGATTAAAAACACATGCTAGTTATCTTGCTCCTTTATCTCTTGCAACTACAAAAAGCGAAACGTGATCATGGTCCCATCCCATGTGTTTCTGGCAGCATTCCTGCGTTAGGAGTTTGCCCCTTATTAATAGAGGACTAAGTAAGCCTAAGTGTCAAATGGTTGACTGACATGAGAGTAATTTTCTCATGGTTAAAGTATGATTAACCTGGTGTGTATGGGCCTGATATTCCATCTACGTTCAGTACCAGTGTTCATTCCACACCACAGAACTTTTTAATTAGATTAGAGGGCACCTATAAAACCTGGACAATTCTTCTCGATTCATCTGGTTTATATGATTTATTGTTTGAGGCCCATGATTGTAGGGGCATATTGGCTCCTAACAATTCACTGTTAGCCTCATGGTAGATTTATACCAATTTGGATTTATCATTTGTTGTTCCCTGGAAATTATCGACGTACAAGTTGTCACTGATTTCTGCCTTATAAGGGCTATTTAACTTCTTCAAATGTGTATCTAATCTAGATGGCTTGGCAGTGTAAAACTGCGAGGAAGTCGCAATGGCCGAAAGCACCAGTTGAAACCGGTAGGTGATGACCTCACTGTCAGGATCCTTGGGATCCTTAATCCAGAGAATTTTTTTGTAATTGCGATCCTCCTCTTGCAATCCGACTCTAAGGAAAGCTTTACTGATTTCAGCAGTATAAGCAAAAATCCCAGTTCGGAATCGTAACAGTACATCATGTACCTTTTTGTGTTATGCCTATTCCCGTTTGGAGACAGTTCCATATATCAAAGCACTCTCTTGCCTTCCAATTAGGCACTAAACAGTTGACAACAATACGTATTGGTGTTGTCAATGAATCTTTCAACACACCGTGATGGGGTAAATAGTGACCTGTTTTCCTATCATCATTATCAACAACTTAAATAAATTTACTGGTGAGGTGGTTGCTGAGAATTAATTGATGGTAGCATATATTAATTAAAGTCTGCTGTTTCTATCTATCACCGCATTTAATTGTGAGTGTAATTGATGGAGGACTGCCATGAAATTAACTGGAAGGTGTGGATGATTCAACTTCCACGGCAATCTCACCCAATATTGTTTTTATAGACAGACACTGTATCCAGATAATTGCGGAAATGGGTCCACATACATCAGGAATTGTTTGTCAGGAAGGTAAAATACCGTGAGCAGTTCTGTAGATCCCATCAAACATAGGATCAGCAGAATGGTGGACAATACTCACTCTTATACAAGATAATTTTCTCGGGGATTACTGTAGGTTTACTGTTCCAAAGCCGTAGTCAACGCCACGTATGCATTAGTATCCTTGTTTGTTGGTTGACCGCTGCCCTTTGTGGAAAAGCACCGGGTCCATAATAAGCCTATGCAATCCCGGCAAGATGACAAAATTCATGTCCGTGTTGTCTGTGCATCCAGGTTATAAATTATAATAAGGCCAGCGCTATAATATAAGCCAACATCGTGGTGAGGCAGTCAGAATTGTGAGTAGGTTTTTGCGTGTTGAATGGGCTGGCGTAGCAGTGCATGGCGTTTTCTTTTATAGATAGCACAAAATCGTCGAGTGCGCGCTATGTGTGGCCTTGGCCTGCATGGTCTGACGGGCAGTTTATTCAACGTAGCTGAGAGGTGACCGGACAGATCTCCTGTATTGTGGACTATCTGCAGATATCCAATTCTCACTACTTAACGTTACTGACGGTGTAGTTGTCACGTGAGGGGACCACTATTGACTGGTCAAGAAGTACCCAGGAGCGATGTTAGGGGGAAAAGAACACAAAAAGGGAAAGTGGGGCCGGTCAGCAGACGTAGTGATTGCAGGGTTTTTAATGTTTAAGGCGTGCTCCACTAAATTGTTGGGGTGTTGAGTAAAGGGCAAAATATAAATCTTGGGTGTAGTCGCCTGCATCACACCACAGACCGTCGGTCTATGTTGACGACAGCATAGATTGGGGATCTGGTCATAGAACACTAATCAGTGAGCTGTAGCGAGAGTGGTAAACAAAGTGAAAGTTTGCCGTGCGCGTCAGTATCGACGTCTGACACTTTTCCAGGAGGTAGGCTGGTGTGGTGGTTGTGCAATCCGTGTGTACGGCGGGGGTTGGTATAAGTCCATAGAGATTCTCTGCGCGGTCAGTGTGCCCCAGATAGGGCGATAGGAAGTGGTGTCCACATAAGTATGACATAGCTGATGACAGCCGTTGTGCATCTAGCTGTGTGGTCGTTAACTAGCGGACCAATAGCACATTTACTGGGTTCATGAGAACCTATGCACTTGGTGCATGGTCTGTGTAGTTCTTGGAAAGTTGTGGAGTGGATCAATCCTGGTGTGGTAAAGTTAAGGTGATAAAACGTGAGAGGTTTGTAGTGAGAGTGTGGATCTTGATTCGGCTCAGAACAAGCAACATTCTCTACGGCTTAACTGAATTTGTGTCCCTTTAGTAACAGCATCAGTTGCATGTGGTCAAGGAGTACGTAGAGAAGTAACCTACACTACTCTCCTTTTTCCAGTGGATGGTGTAGTCTTAGGCTTAGATTTGTTGGGTTTATTCAAAGTCAATTGGGATTTGACTGAGATGTCAATGTTAGGGAGTGTGATGGATCTGGTTGGTAAATACTTATGGCGATGAAGGAGGATTGTCAACCGGTTTTACTGTGATGCTCGCCCCTCGCCTAACTGGTGCTCGGAGAGGGTGAGAAGCGCATTTTGTAATGTTGATACATATCGTTCGTGCTGTGGGAGAGTTTGAGGTATTTTCGTCTGCAAAGAGTACGTGATTGACCATGTCCGGAAGCTGGTACCTCAATGTTGTGGTACTAGGCCCTTCATTGAGCACGTCGGCGGACTCTAAGTCGTTACAAGCTTTGAAGTGGGTCTGGTCTGTTGCTTGGTGCATTCAGATATAGCAATTGGTAATAAAGGTGAGCTATACTCAACTCCTTGTTACATTATTTCAACTTTAGTAGTTTTATAGCTTTCTCATAATTACTCTTAGTGAGAGCTAATTTATTTATAACCTTTTTATCTTCCCCTTTGAGAAGACCAATCATAAGTATTAAATTATCGAAAATTGTGTCAAACACACTAATACCTGTGTTATGATATTGACTTCAAAGGAATCCAAAATGTTGTGCCAATGTTTCTGTCATCCAGGCCGCTGCACGATGGGTCTGTGCAGCTGGTCGAAGAGTTAGGGTAAGCGAAGCTGCCCAGGTAAGTGTGATTACTGGGATTGATCTAACATCGGAAAAAAAAAAAAAAAATAATGTAGTTGTGTTGATGGGGGTTTTACTTTACGGGAGTAGTAACTTCAATTTAGTCTGTGAGTCGTCATCGTTCGTGGTTGTGGGGAGAGAGTGGTTCTAGCGATTTGGATCTAATTCCTCTAGGGGGGTAGTGCGGTCATAGCAGTGTCGCGCGCGGAGGTTAAGAGTGTCCAACTGACCGGTGTCTGGCAGTGGGTTAACTGTGAGCAGACTTGCAGGGTTTAGCTACGTCTCACGGTGAGGTGGTCTCTGTAGTATAGTAAAAACATGGCAGATGGGGGGGGGGGGGGTGTGCGCTTGGGGACAAGTCATGGTCCAGCTTAGTTGGATTGAGTATCGGTGAAGGTGGTGTGCAAATGGGACGTCATGTTGACACAAGGGAGAGAGGTCTGGGGTATAGGATGATGCGAGCGGTGGAAATGGTGCTGGTCTAGGGGGGGGGGTAGGCTGCATTAGCGTTAGGAGAGGAAGTGTCACAAATAAAGTTCATAGGGAGGACAGCCACACTTGAATAGGTGACAGTATGGAAAGCTGGGGAAGGTTGTGTTTCAATTAGTTGATGCAGTCGTTGAAAGGGAGTATGGCTCATGAGGTTCTGGGCGCTAATATACCAAAAACACTACTCGTGCGGTGGAGGTGTAAAGTGTCCGCGTCTGTGATCCAACGAAGTGATATAAAGCGATAAGTGATTTTGTGGGTGGTGGGTCTGCATGTCGACCGTGTTAACGTTTTCGGTGTCAGGACACTCCAGTCAAGTAACAACCAACACAACAAACACACAGGACGCGGCATACAGGGCACACGCAAAAGCTCGCAGCAACAGCAGAAATAATGATACTACAATATGTGGAGTAGGGAAGTGCCGCTCTAATAACAGTTACGGGAAGGTTGAATCCCACGCCGCTAGGGTCCAAGCAAAAATAGTATAATGTTATGTGACTACTCACAGTAGTACGCAGGGACTAAGGGGAGGATAGAGTTCTGTGGGTTGTATCCCTGTCTAAGAGGCGCCAAAATGAGTTGGTGTTTGATTCTGAAACATGATTAGGCAGGTGTTAATGGGTAGGTGGTATTAACCAGTTGCGAGAAGACCAAAAATGGGTTCGTGGTCTGAGAAATGAAGATGGGTAATAGGTAGGGGGTCTCCGTTTCGAAGAGACAAAACGTGGGGGTGGGTTCTGGGTGGCGTGATCTCGGAAAGACTTAAAATAAGTGAGGGTTTGTTGGTGTGAGTGAGTTAGTCAAGGGAATCGAAGTACCACCCTGCTTGTCTGTGTGAGAACAAAGAAGGGGGGAAAACTAATAAAATTGATCATTAGAAAGACACCAGAGAACCAGTGTCTAGGGAAAAAGGGGGTTGGGTAAAAAATTCAATGGATATGCACGGGGGATTGAAAATAATTGAGACGTGGGTAATTTCATTAATAGAGTGCAAAGCCCGAAGATCAACGAATTTGGGGTTAGTCTAGAAAGGCATAAGATAGGCTAGAGGAACCGGACAGTGGGGTGTTGGTGTCGTCGACGATTTCAGTGGTGTGTAAAGCTACCAGCAATATGGCAAATATGATTGGGTAAAGTCGTGATTATAGAGCAATAATTAAACGGGGACTGATAAATTTATAAGAAAAAAGATGGTGGGCCGTGAGGCGTAGAACGGATTTCTACCCTGTTCATCAGTCGGTCTCGTGATCGACAGAATCGCGCATAGATAAATGGTACGTGCGAGGTAAACACGAGGGGTAGACACTCTTGGCGGACGGCGGTCTCATAGCAACGCTGGAATACAATAAATATAAATAGCATTTGACTGTAGGCTGATCAAGAAGTGTTCTCAGATCGTCAGTGGAACGCGTGAACTGAGTGGGATAAAAACTTACGTAACGGGTGGGGGGTTTATTAAATTTCTCATCCGTAACCGACAATCCTAACTCACTAAGGGGCACTATTTAAGATTGATGGCATGCCAAAAGGAAAGAAACTTGTAGACGTAAGGTGGTAACCGATGTAGAAGGGTTGCCGCGAGGACGTCCTGGACGTCGAGTGTGGTCGCTGCTGTGCACACGCATGGGTCAGCGTCCGGTTCAAACAGGTAAGTGTAGTGACGGCTGGGGATCACTATTGAAGGCACTAAGGAGACACTGAGCAAGTTAAATTCCACTTATTATTGAGTGTACACGTATTTTCTTAATCGACAAGGAGTAATGCTCGAAGTTGAGTGCCGACGTGCTTGGGGACCACCACGCTAGCGGCGCGGCGGTGTGCCTGTTGATGATATAATGCGTAATGCGATCTCCCGGTCCGCGACTCTCGGGGGGCGGTGGCATGTCCACCGACGGGAAATCTTGCGCAAGCTCAATCCGATTCGTTTCGTCGCTGTGTGGCTAAGTAATGGATGAAAGATTGCGATAGATATGGACCGTGGGGGGGTTAAATTAGTAGGGAAGTAATATATACAAGGTAATATTCCTCGCTAAATAAATCTCTAGCTAGCAATGAGAGATAATATTTAATACTTCTCCGAGCATATCAGAGACTAACAGAATAAAACGTGTTATACTGAATTAGATTTTTAATTATAATCTTGATTAAATTATCAAGAGAGAAAATTATTATCAGATATGCTCATATCATAAAAAACACTATGGTACAGTGGTAGTTAAGAGACTACTGGCAATTAATAGGGGTTAATAGTAAATTTAGCCAATCAGTTAATAATGGAGGATAAGTGTTGGAAATTTCAAGAGATTCACATCACCCAAAGAATGAAGGTATCGGGGTCCAATTAACACCCCACTGGATGTGAAAAGGGGCTCCATGCCTCGCCCACAGGATGATTATAAGGTACGCGTATAGGCCCCACAAGGATTATATATAGGGTCCAACTAGTCCGCCCACATGTCGGTAGGGGTCCACTACCAGCCCACTCGCAGAGTGACTCCTTGCATTGAACGCACTAGCATACAGCCATAAATAGTCATGAAGGCAATGAAAGTTTAGTAGGAGGCTGAGCTAAAGCAGAACAGTTGAAATTAAAGTTCCTATGATAGCCAAACCTAGTTTTGGCATCTCGTGTCATACACTGTTGATAACTTGCAACAAGACAGCCCGTAAAAACCAGAGTGTAAAAATTGATATGGGGTGTTTCATTAGCAGTGACAAAGAAATTATAATCATTTGGACAGTTCTATCTTCCGTACTAAATCACATAACCAATACTAACACAAATTAATATATTACATTCAAAGAAAACGAGATTAACAGTAGCAACTAAATCCCATAAACATTTGATATTTTTGTCATGAGCATAGAAATATCTACAGAAACAAAAAAAAAAAAAAAAAAAAAAAAAAAAGCAAATGTTAAATAATGCACTTAAAAGCTCCATCCATATTAAATCACTGAAATCTGTTCGTCTGTACTGGATTATAATAATATAAGAATTAAAATCAATACACCTCTTAACGTTCAGTCCATAAATGGGCAAAAAGAACCGGCTTCGATTGCGTCACTAGTCAGGGAAGGGGGGAGACGCATTGTATACCATCAAATTCTCCTGACAGAAAAGCAACTCTAGGCGGCTAGCGTCATACGCGTGACCGAGCCATCATATACGTCATTCTGCTGCTGCATACCTAAAAATAACTGGAGAACCTCGTTTCCGGTTGTGTAAAACGTTGTATCTTTTATTACTGAGCTCTTCAATATTATTATAACAACTAGTTGATGAAGGAATAAGGCGAACACCCAATTCAGGTGTGAGCCCTCACAAACACGTACAAACAAAATGCCAGAATTCTGTGTTTATTGGAATATTATGCTAGCATATATGGTATTATGCCGTCAGATCTTTTGTGGCAACCTAAGAAATTTGAGGTGACAATCTACCCTTTTAAATAGGTGTGACGTATAACGATCATGTCAATTAGGCCCATACCATGGCTGATTTTGCCCATAAAAAGGTCCCATTATACCCAAATTGTAGTCTTCTAATCAGAATAACGCTATCGATAATTTTTAAATTAACCCCAATATATTTACCTAAGTATAATTATTTTCGTGAATCGATAATTCTCGATTGATTAGCTATAATTATGGAGGTCATCAAGAACCTGGCAAGTGAAATCTAAGTACGAGAAGCAAATGCAAAGAAAGGTTTAAGACATTGAAAGGGTGAGAGTCCGAGAATCCAAATGAATGGGCTCACCATAATTCAGAAGAGACAGGGAATAAGAGTGGATCAACGCTCAATAAGGCACCTCGGTAATCCATAACACCCAAAGAGAATGAACGACCATTGAAACAACACCCCCAGGAGCCACATGCTCCGGCAAGGATCCAGAGGTGTTTCAAAGAGAGCGGAAGATAAGAGGAGGGGATAGGGAGATCAGGAGAGAAGAAAGCGGTGACACATCGAAGAGATAAAGTAACAACGGGTACCGTCCCCACAAAGATAACTAGCAGCAGACACTGGAGAGGCTAAGTAAAACGTCTGTAAGGGACAAAGGGAACATCATAGAGCGAATCAGGAGCAGAAGAATTATAGGGGGGGTGAGGAAAGTATAGCCCGAAAACGACCAAGACGGCACCGCAATCAGGCCTCCTGAGACAGACAGAAAGGCGAAAACCGAGCGAAATTAGATATCTGGAGTTTGAGGAAATGCGTAATAACCCTCGAACTTCCCATTGATGAATATCACATCGCTGAGGAAAGAAAGCTGAGCAATAACAGAAAACAGGAAGAACAAATGGAAGAGAGCAGACAAATCACGTTAAAGAATATCTGTCGAATTCCAGGGTCAGCAAGGTCAGGATTAGGGGGCATGGTTTAAACTGAGCAAAGACGGAGGGAAGAGCGTGGGAAAACGACCAAGGTGGCTGGTTGGGGTCCGGAGAGTAAGAGGAGAGACAACAGAGAGGCAGTCAAGGACAGCACTAGGAAGAGGGGGAGTAGAAAGAGAGGAGCGCACCACAAGCACAACAGAGGGAGACTGGTGCCAACGAACCCCCTATCAGGAGCACAGAGGGGCCAACAACGAAACGTGGGGGGAATGATCAATAATCCAGTAGTAGGAACCGAGGAAGAAATCGAAGCCTTCTTACACGCCGAGGAAGAGGAAGGAGAGATCCAGGCTTACGCGTCGGACTAAAGAACATAGCGTGTCCAGCAACTAAGTACCGGCAACGGATTCCAGCGTCTTAACAGGAGAAGCTGAACGAGATCACACACGAAAGTCCGTTAGACAGGCAATTGACATCAGCCTGCACCGACGGACGCGGGAAGAGGGTCATAGAGGGAGAGAAGGATTGTGAAGTATGATCGGAGGGAGACGAGGAATAAGACAGGAGACATGACAGAACGGGTAGAAAGAAGGGTAACCCCAGTCAGAGAGCCAAAACTCCTTTGAGTTCTGACCCTTCGTGACAAGAACTCAAAGGAACAAAGGAGGGGGCAGAGGCTACAGGGTCCAATGCCCGGAAACGGTTGTGAGTCTTAGGAAGGTGGGAATGACGAGTAGAGGAAGAGCGCAACACGCGAGCATAAGAGACTTTAGCCTAAGGCGGGAGCCGGCGAACCTTGCGCCTCACCTCAGGAAAAGATAAACTCGCTCCCGTGCTTCAAGTGAGGAAAGTGCTTCACCAGGCATATGTAAATGGATAAAGGCAACAGTGAGAAGGTAGAGTGGGTCTCACCGCAGTTAAGGCAGCAAGCTTGGGGAGAACTGCACTCCGACTTAAGAAGGTGCCTTCGCCACCCAAAAATATCGAGAGAGAGAAAGTCCCAGAGCAGCAGAGGGAACCATGCCCAAACCCCCAGCACA
>WNGS01027733.1:0-11002 GCA_020271785.1 Procambarus virginalis | reverse complement strand
CACCAGTGACCATCACCAGCAGCGACCATCACCACCAGTGACCTCACCAGCAGTGACCAACTCCAGCAGCGACCATCACCAGCAGCGACCATCACCACCAGTGACCAACCACCAGTGACCATCACCAGCAGTGACCAACTCCAGCAGCGACCTCACCAGCAGCGAGAATCACCACCATTGACCAACACCACCAGTGATCAACACCACCAGTGACCATCACCACCAGTGACCAACACCAACAGCGACCATCACCACCAGTGACCATCACCACCAGTGACCAACACCACCAGTGACCATCACCACCAGTGACAACACCATCAGCGACCAACACCAGCAGTGACCATCACCAGCAGCGATCATCACCACCAGTGACCAACACCACCATGACCATCACCAGCAGCGACCAACACCACCATGACCAACACCACCAGTGACCAACACCAGCACGACCACACCACGTGTGACCATCACCAGCAGCGACCACACCAGCAGCAACCATCACCACCAGTGACCATAACCACCAGTGACCATCACCACCAGTGACCAACACCAGCAGCGACCAACACCAGCAGTGACCATCACTAGCATTGACCATCACCACCAGTGACCAACACCACCAGTGACCAACACCAGCAGTGACCACACCAGCAGCGACCATCACCACCAGTGACCACACCACCAGTGACCAACACCAGCAGCGACCATCACCACCAGTGACCAACACCACCAGTGACCAACACCACCAGTGACCATCACCACCAGTGACCAACACCACCATTGACCAACACCAGCAGTGACCAACACAAGCAGCGACCATCACCACCAGTGACCAACACCACCAGTGACCATCACCACCAGTGACCATCACCACCAGTGACCATCACCACCAGTGACCATCACCACCAGTGACCAACACCAGCAGCGACAATCACCACCAGTGACCATCACCAGCAGCGACCAACACCAGCAGCGACCAACACCAGCAGTGACCAACACCACCAGTGACCAACACCACCAGTGACCATCACCACCAGTGACCAACACCAGCAGCGACCATCACCAGCAGCGACCATCACCAGCAGCGACCATCACCAGCAGCAACCATCACCAGCAGCGACCAACACCAGCAGCGACCAACACCAGCAGTGACCCATACCACCAGTGACCAACACCACCAGTGACCATCACCACCAGTGACCAACACCAGCAGCGACCATCACCAGCAGCGACCATCACCAGCAGCGACCATCACCAGCAGCGACCAACACCACCAGTGACCAACACCAGCAGTGACAACACCACCAGTGACCAACACCACCAGTGACCAACACCAGCAGTGACCATCACCACCAGCGACCATCACCACCAGTGACCATCACCAGCAGCGACCATCACCACCAGTGACCAACACCAGCAGCGACCAACACCACCAGTGACCAACACCACCAGTGACCATCACCACCAGTGACCATCACCACCAGTGACCAACACCACCAGTGACCAACACCACCAGTGACCATCACCAGCAGCGACCATCACCAGCAGTGACCAACACCACCACTGACCAACACCACCAGTGACCAACACCACCAGCGACTATCACCACCAGTAACCAACACCACCAGTGACCATCACCAGCAGTGACCAACACCAGCAGTGTTGGAAATTTCCAACACTTATCATCCATTATTATCTTATGATAAATTAATATTAACTTACATTTGCAGTAGCTCTTAACACCACTAACCATAGTGTTTATATAAATTAATCTGAGCATATTGCTGATAATATTACTCCTGATAATGTAAATCAAGAGTTATTAATTGAAATTATTCAGTAACAGTTTTTATTCTGTTACGTTTGAATGCTCTGGAGAAGTATAAATATTATCTCCATTTCTCGCTAGAGATTATTTATCGAGAATATTATAATTATTAATTCCCTATAATTTCAACCCAGTTCATATTATCGCATTTTCATCCATAATTACGCGGGAAAGAATAGTTTGTGTTTAATAATTTCCGTGGTGAATGCGAGAGCGGGGAGAGGGAGACGCCATTACGCCATTACGACATCAACAAGGCACGCACGCGAGACAGCGTGGTGGAACACGTGGCATTAATTGAGAATTCTTGTCGATAAGAATTACGTCGACACTCAATTAATAAGTGGAATTTACTTGCCAGTGTTCTCTAGTGCCTCAATAGTGAACCCAGCGTCTACAATTACCATCCGGACCGTGAATAAGTGTGCACAGCAGTGAACACTGAGTCCAGCAGACGCTCCTCTCGGCAAACCTTAGTACTCGGTTACGCTCACAGGTTTTTTTCTTGTAGATGCATCTAGTAATTTAGAGCCTTAGTGAGTAGTTTGTCGTTAGGAAGAGAGATTAAATACAATCAAACGTTAGTAATATTTATTACTCAGTTCAGCTTCATGAATATATGAGCACAATTTTGTAGCCTAGTCAATTGCTACTTTATATTTCTTGTATTACAGCGTGTATTTGAGACGCCAGCAAGATTGTCATCCATCGTGTTATTTACCTCGAGTCATTTATCTATGGGGATTCTGTGATCACGAGGACGAGTGATGAACTGGCGTTAGAAATCGTCTTACAGCTAAGACCCATTTTTTCTTATAAATTTATTCAATTTAATTATTGCTTCTATAATATGATCTTAAATGAATAATTTGATTACCATATATTTACATATGTTGTAGTTAGATTTACCATTCCATGCATAATGAACTAGTGACGAACCACACTGGTTCCTAGATATATATGAATTTCTAGAAATAACCCCCCAATGTTGATATTTGAGGCTTTGACTTTAATTAATAATTACAGTCTTCATTATTTTCAAGTGAATATCCATTGAATGTTTTTCCATAGACACTGGTTCTCTGGTGTCATTCTAATGATCAATTTTATTTGTTTTCCCTCTTTTCTCAAAAGCGGGTGGTCCTTCGATTAATTTTAATATAACAATTAAACAATTTATTTTCTGAGTTCAAGCCCCAGATACCCAACATTTTGGTCTCTTCGAACCGGATAATTAATCTATATCAGTTCTCAGACCAGAACAACATTTTGGTCTTATCGAACTGGATACATACCAATTACCATTAAACTGTATCCGTTCTCAGAAACCAAAACAACATTTTGGTCTCTTAGAACTGGATACAACCCAAGAAATTCTTACAATTAGTCCTGTACTAATGAGTAGTACATACATTATACATTTTTGTGCTGACCCTAGCAAGGGTGGGATTCAACATTACAGTAACTCTGATTAGAGTGTTCCATATCAATTATTTGTGTATTCATTATTTTTGTGTGTGGTTTTGAGTGTTGCTGTATGATCACCATTACATCTAATGGTGATAATGATGGGCTAGCCGGACGAAAGTTAATGGTGACATGCAGACACCACTCAAAATCTTTAGCTATATACTTGTTAGGTAGGGACATTTAACCTCAAAGTGAGGTAGAGTTTAATTTAGCCAGAACTCAGGCTATACTCAATATTAATTATCAACTAATGAACAAATTTCCCAGCTTCATTAGTAATATTCAATCAAGTCCTATGAAATTTGGACTTAAAGCTAACATGGCTACTCCTGAGCAATTAAGGAGAACCTATATTGGCCTCAAAGGCCATTTAACTAGACTAATCAATAAGTCTGATGATTTGTCCAAGGCAACTCCCATTGATTACTATCTACTAGAATCATCAGTGAGAGTAGCTAATCTTAAGTTTGATCAAGTTAAATCAGCAAGTCAGTCTTATCTTAACTCACTGAATGCTACTGAAACTGATCTAGAGGAATTAGATCAAATTGTAGCAAATATTTCACAACACGAAGATGAGACTCAAGATAAATTTGATGTACTATCCAGTATAGTAAACCATCAACCCAATACAAATTCTACTATGTCTCAATCCAGTAATCAATTACCTGAGGTTCGTCTACCTACTTTAGACTTACCTACATTTGCAGGGCTGGATGAAGAAAATTGGGACACATTTTGGACTTCATTTGAAGTTCATATCCATAACAGGTCTTATCTTGACCCAATTTCTAAATTTTCATACCTGATTAGTCTTCTCAAAGGGGAAGCTAAAAAGGTTATAAATAACTTAGCTCTCACTGAGAGTAATTATGTGGAAGCTATCAAACTGCTGAAGTTGAATTATTGCAATCAGGAGTTAAGTATAGCTAACCTTTATTACCAATTGCTAGATCTGAATGCACCAAGTAACAGACCAGACTCACTTCAAAGCTTCAGGCTAGAAGCAGAGTCTCTAGTGAAGGCCTTAGGTACTAAAGTTGATGTACCAGCTTCAGAATGGTCAATCAAGTTACTTTTGCAGAGGAAATTACCTCAAATTATCCTAGCAGAAATATGTTCACATTATAAAACTGAGTTTCTCACTCTCGAGCAAATATTCGAGGGGCTGAGAATAACAGTTAACAGGTTGAAGACTCATGATAAGATTAAACCTGAGTCTAAATTACCTAACATTGACATCTCAGTCAAACCTAAATTGACTTTGAATAAATCCAATAAATCTAAGCCTAAGACTACTCCATCCACTGGAAAGGGGAGTAGTAGTGTAGGTACTTATACTGTATCTCCCTCTGACACTGCAACTGATGTGTCTACTAAAGGACAAATTCAGTCAGAGAGAGAAGGTGCTTGTTCTGCGATCAAGAACATCTCACCTACAAATGTACGGTTTATCCTAACTTTAACACCAGGATTAAAAACTTCAAGAATTACACAGATGCACCAAGTGCATGGGTTCTCATGAACCCAGTAAATGTGTTGTGCAGCTACGGTTATGCAGTAGATGCCACAAAGGTGTACATCATTATGCCTTATGTAGAACAATTTCTACCCAATCTGTGACACCTGGGAAGAATTCTATGAATTCTACCACGGTACAATATTGCAAAGTACATCAGGAAATAAGTGTACTTGCTACTGAGGCAGGCAATAATACCACTCTGCCTACAGCTCAACTTAAGCTAATAGACAAGAAATCTAGAGTCAACACTAGAGGTCTCTTTGATCAGGGATCACAGAAAACCTTTATCACGCAACAATTAGTGGAGCAGTTAAAATTAAAACCTGCCAAAAGTGTGAGACTGAACATTTCTGGGTTCTTGACTAATAGTGGACCTCGTGAATACCAAGTAGTCAAGGTATTAGTGAGACTTGGATCTTCTACTAGTCCAATACAAGCGGTAGTAGTTGATAAACTGCCTTCAGACCTGCAGGTCACAGGACTAGCTCGCACTGCGAGATATCTTAAACGAAACCGCATGAGGCTAGCAGATTACAAAATAAATTCTGACTGCCTCACAGATGTTGGTATACTTATAGGCGCTGACCATTATTATAAATTTATAACTGGATGCACCAGACAACACGGAATGAATTTGTTGTCATCTGCTGGAGGCAAGTTGCTTACTGGACCGGTGCTTTTCCAACAAAGGGCAGCGTCAACCAACAAACAAGATAACAATGCAATAGTGGCGTGACTAGGCTTGGAACAGTCACCCCTACAGTTCAGAGAAATATCTGAAGATATTGAGTCTGATCCACCTGTACATCGTTTGTGGGATCTAGACACTTTAGGTATTGTCCCTGAACAACCAAGTCCTGATGATATGTGGACTTACCAGCAATATCTGGATACAGTTGTCTATAAAGACAAACAATACTGGGTGAGATTGCCATGGAAGTTGAATCATCCACAACTTCCAGTTAATTATTTCATGGCAGCCTCTCAATTACAGTCACAATTAATGCGGCTGAAAAAACAGCCAGATAAATTAAATATGTACCATCAATTAATTCAGCAACAACTCAACAGTAAATTTATTGAAGTTGTTGATAATGATGACCGGAAAACAGGTCACTATTTACCCCATCACGCTGTGTTGAAAGATTCATTGACAACACCAATACGTATTGTTTTCAACTGTAGTGCCAAAGTGAAGGCAAGCAGCGTGTCTTTGAATGAATGTCTCCAAACGGGACCTAGCCTAACACAAAGGCTACATGATGTACTGTTACGATTCCGTACTGGTATTTTTGCTTATACTGCTGATATCAGTAAAGCTTTCCTTAGAGTAGGATTGCAAGAGGAGGATCGTAATTACACCAAATTTCTCTGGATTAAAGATCCCCAGGCTCCTGACAGTGAGGTCATAACCTATCGGTTTGCCTCGGTGCTTTTCGGAGCGACTTCCTCGCCGTTTCTACTGCAAGCCACATTAGATACACATTTGAAGAAGTCAAATAGCCCTTATAAGGCAGAGATCAGTGACAACTTGTATGTCGATAATTTCCAGGGAACAACTAATGATAAATCTAAATTGGTAGAAATTTACCATGAGGCTAACCGTGAGTTAATAGGAGCCAATATGCCACTACAATCATGGGCCTCAAACAATAAATCATTAAACCAGATAATCGAGAAAGAATTTCCAGGTTATCAGGTGCCTAATCAATTAAAAGTTCTGGGTGTGGAATGGAACACTGGTACTGACGAGATGAATATCAAGTCAGTACAAACCAATAATTCATCCCTTACCATGAGAAAATTACTCTCATATGTCAGTCAACCATTTGACCCCTTAGGCTTACTTAGTCCTATATTAATAAGGGGCAAACTCCTAATGCAGGAATGCTGGCAGAAACATATGGGATGGGATGATCCGTTGCCAATTGAGTTGCAAGAGAAATGGCAAATACTCGCAGCGGATTTCAATCAATTAGGTGTTTTGAAATTTCCTCGTAATGCTTCAGGACAAAACTTACCTACAAATTTGCACATTTTTTGCGATGCCTCTGGCAAAGCATATGGCGCTGCAGCCTACTTAGTCAATAGTGCACAATCAATTTTACTCACATCTAAAGCGAGAGTTGCTCCAATCAAGAAGAGATCTTTACCTCAAATGGAGTTAACTGCATTGCTAGTGGGAGTAAGATTGGCTCATTGCCTGACCAAGACACTCAATAATATTCACTTTGGTGAGATCGTAGTGTGGTCAGACAATGAGGCAGTCTTACAATGGGTAAGAAATAACAACAATAAAACTCCCTACGTTAGTAATCGCGTTAGGGAAATTCATGAATTATCTGCTGGATATAAATTCAGACATGTCCCCACTAAGGACAATCCTGCAGATTACTTATCAAGAGGTTTAACATTTAAACAGCTAAGTAAGTCTTCGATGTGGTTTAATGGACCTTCATGGCTTGTTAGTGGTCAGTGGCCCAAACAGAAACCACAAGTCATAGTGACCAGTATCACTACTCCCATGAAAGACCCAGAACCTCATCGAGTCTCAGCTATTAATCCTCACAATTATTCTAACTTGAGTAAGTTATTAAGAGTGACAGCACATGTGTTTGATTTTCTTGCCAAGATAGGAATCAAGCATAAGTTTCCCAATCCTATCATCTACTGGATCAAACGTGCACAACAAGAGACATATGGAAGTGAATATGAAAATCTTCCAGATAAATTAACCAAGTCTCTAGGTATCTGGTATGATACCAACACTCATAATATATTAAGGTGTGGAGGACGTTTGCTTCATGCAAAAATTGATTTGGACACAAAGAATCCAATCCTTCTACCACGTCACCACGTTATTACCAAACTTCTAGTTTTACATCACCATCAATATGGTACTTTGCATGGTGGAGTGTTAGACACACTCACCGACCTCAGACAGAAATATTGGCTTCCTCAAGGTCGTCAAACTGTCAAATCAATTATTAAGTCCTGTATAATCTGTCAACGCTACGATGCTCGAGTGTGTCCTTACCCAGGACCACCACCACTCCCTAAAGAGAGGGTAGTTCATCTTCGTCCGTTTGAGACTACTGGTGTTGATTACACAGGAGCCTTGCTTCTCACTGGCAATCCGGATAAGATACCAGTGAAAGCTTATATTTGCCTCTTCACATGTGCTACCACACGAGGCGTACATTTAGAAGTGACTTCTGACATGAGTGCTGAAGCCTTCATCCAAGCTTTTCGTAGATTTGCAGCTCGCAGATCCTGTCCCAAGCTCATGATATCTGATAATGGCTCAAATTTTGTGGCAGGAGAAGCCTGCTTACGAGAGATATGGAATCATCCAGAAGTGCAGTCTGTCATGCAGAGACGACAATGCCACTGGAAATTTATTGCTCCCAGAGCCCCCTGGCAAGGTGGGTTCTACGAACGAATGATAGGGACTGTCAAGAAGTGTTTAAGGAAGACCTTGCATCGACAGAAAATTAGTTACTCAGAACTCCAAACACTCGTCGTGGAAATTGAGGCGCGAGTCAACAATCGCCCATTAACTTATCTATCAGATGATTTCTCACAGAGAGAGCCTCTGAGTCCCTCGCATTTAATACATGGAGGCCTGCTGAGCCCTCTGATACCTTTGGCAGAAGAGGACCCCGTCGATCCTTCCTATGTAACCAGGAGTGACTTAGTACAAAGTTACCAACATCTCTCTAGAGTAATTGAAAGGTGGAATGAGGTGTGGACTCGAGAGTACCTCACCGCTCTACGAGAGTACCACTATGGAGCTTCGAGCCCCTATAATAAAGTACAGCTTAAACCAGGAGACCTAGTATTAGTTGACAGTGATGGACCAAGGTCAGAATGGCCTATAGGCAAAATTGTTGCAATCCACCCAGATCACCAAGGTATCCTGAGAGTAGTACGAGTTTTGTGCAAAGGCACTACTACTCTAAAGACATTAGAGAAGTTGGTACCTCTCGAATTAGCAGAACGAGAGTGTTTATCAGAACCAGCTTCAACAGTTTCCGAGGATAACAATTCTGATCCACCGAGCACACGCCCCACTAGAGCAGCTGCTCAACAATGTAAAAGGAAACTACAAGCCTATTATAGCTCTGACTAAGAGCAAATAATTTTTCATCCAATTTGAGTGATCATGATGATACTGTGTTGTGATGTCTAGTAACCAATCAGCTACAAGTCACAATGACCCAGACATTCACCTCACAGTAGAGTCTCAGTTACTTGAATTGTATGATTCAATCATTAAGTTGTGTAAACTATTAATTATGACATTAATTTTTCATGTCTTAAATTCTTGTATGTCCTTGACATTTACGGGACATCCGTTGTGTGTGTACTAACATACTAACCTACTAACTTCGGGATAGGTACGTCAGTACTCAACATGGCACTGCGACCCGAGTTTTCTCCCCCCGGAGTTATGTTGGAAATTTCCAACACTTATCATCCATTATTATCTTATGATAAATTAATATTAACTTACATTTGCAGTAGCTCTTAACACCACTAACCATAGTGTTATATAAATTAATCTGAGCATATTGCTGATAATATTACTCCTGATAATGTAAATCAAGAGTTATTAATTAAAATTATTCAGTAACAGTTTTTATTCTGTTACGTTTGAATGCTCTGGAGAAGTATAAATATTATCTCCATTTCTCGCTAGAGATCATTTATCGAGAATATTATAATTATTAATTCCCTATAATTTCAACCCAGTTCATATTATCGCATTTTCATCCATAATTACGCGGGAAAGAATAGTTTGTGTTTAATAATTTCCGTGGTGAATGCGAGAGCGGGGAGAGGGAGACGCCATTACGCCATTACTACATCAACAAGGCACACACGCGAGACAGCGTGGTGGAGCACGTGGCATAATTGAGAATTCTTGTCGATAAGAATTACGTCGACACTCAATTAATAAGTGGAATTTACTTGCCAGTGTTCTCTAGTGCCTCAATAGTGAACCCAGCGTCTACAATTACCATCCGGACCGTAATTGAGTGTGCACAGCAGTGAACACTGAGTCCAGCAGACGCTCCTCTCGGCAAACCTTAGTACTCGGTTACGCTCACAGGTTTCTTTCTTGTAGATGCATCTAGTAGTTAGAGCCTTAGTGAGTAGTTTGTCGTTAGGAAGAGAGATTAATACAATCAAACGTTAGTAATATTTATTACTCAGTTCAGCTTCATGAATATATGAGCACAATTTTGTAGCCTAGTCAATTGCTACTTTATATTTCTTGTATTACAGCGTGTATTTGAGACGCCAGCAAGATTGTCATCCATCGTGTTTTTACCTCGAGTCATTTATCTATGGGGATTCTGTGATCACGAGGACGAGTGATGAACTGGCGTTAGAAATCGTCTTACAGCTAAGACCCATTTTTTCTTATAAATTTATTCAATTTAATTATTGCTTCTATAATATGATTACCATATATTTACATATTGTAGTTAGATTTACCACAATGAACTAGTGACGAACCACACTGGTTCCTAGATATATATGAATTTCTAGAAATAACCCCCAATGTTGATATTTGAGGCTTTGACTTTAATTAATAATTACAGTCTTCATTATTTTCAAGTGAATATCCATTGAATGTTTTTCCATAGACACTGGTTCTCTGGTGTCATTCTAATGATCAATTTTATTTGTTTTCCCTCTTTTCTCAAAAGCGGGTGGTCCTTCGATTAATTTTAATATAATAATTAAACAATTTATTTTCTGAGTTCAAGCCCCAGATACCCAACAATACCACCAGTGACCAACCCACCAGCAGCGACCATCACCCAGTTGACCAACACCACCAGTGACCAACACCACAGCGACCATCACCACCAGTGTCCATCACCAGCAGTGACCAACTCCACAGCGACCATCACCAGCAGCGACCATCACCACCAGTGACCAACACCACCAGTGACCATCACCAGCAGTGACCAACTCCAGCAGCGACCATCACCAGCAGCGACCATCACCACCAGTGACCAACACCACCAGTGACCAACACCACCAGTGACCATCACCGCCAGTGACCAACACAACACGACCATCACCACCAGTGACAACACCCAGCAGCGACCACCACCACCAGTGACCAACACCAGCAGCGATCATCACCACCAGTGACCAACACCACC
>WNGS01027731.1:0-11295 GCA_020271785.1 Procambarus virginalis | reverse complement strand
ATCGATGACCGGGCCGCTGGGATACTAAGCCACAGGAAGCACCTCAATGAGTATCCTCTAAGGTAAGGTCTTTTCACCCCATGTCCATAGATCCCCATGACCCAAAGCCCTACCTTCATCCAGTCAGAACCAGCACACCCCACCTTACACCTGCAGGACCTCAGCACACACCCCAAACCTTCACCTGATGCTATGACCTCACCCCACCTATCACCAGCAGGGACCTATCACACCACCTTCACCTGCAGACCCATCCCCAACATTCACCGCAGAACATCAACCCAAAACCTTTCGACCTGCAGGACCTCACCCCCACTAGGTCACCTGCAGAAACCTTCACACCCACCTTCACCTGCAGGAACACTCACCCCACACTTCACTGCTACGGGCCCTCATCCCCCCATATCACACATGCAGAAACCTCACCCAACTCTTCACCTGCAGAAACCTCCAACCCCACCTACACCTCAGACGGCTGTAGTGTGTAGACGGTTTGTGTGTGTAGGATGGTTGTTGTGTGTAGATGGTTGTTGTGTGTAGGCGATGGTTAACCAGGCCTCCCTGGTTGCTGGATGATCAACCAGGCTGTTGGACGCTGGCGGCTGCTCGCAGCCTGACGTATGAGTCACAGCCTGGTTGATCAGTATCCTTTGGAGGTGCTTATCCAGTTCTCTCTTGAACACTGTGAGGGGTTTGCCAGTATGTCCCTTATGTGTAGTGGAAGCGTGTTGAACAGTCTCGGGCCCTCTGATGTTGATAGAGTTCTCTCTCAGAGTACCAGTTGCACCTCTGCTTTTCAACGGGGGTATTCTGCACATCCTGCCATGTCTTCTGGTCTCATGTGATGTTATTTCTGTGTGCAGGTTTGGGCAGCCCCTCTAATATTTCCACGTGTAAATTATTATGTATCTCTCCCGCCTGCGCTCAAGGGAATACAGATTTAGGCTCTTTAGTCGGTCCCAATAGTTTAGATGTTTTACCGAGTGGATTCTAGCAGTAAAGGATCTCTGCACGCTCTCCAGGTCAGCAATTTCCCAGCAGTGAAAGGGGCTGTCATTGTGCAGCAGTACTCCACTCTAGAGAGCACAAGCGTTTTGAAAAGTGTCATCATCGGTATAGCATCTCTAGTGTGAAAAGTTCTTGTTATCCAACCTGTCATTTTTCTTGCAGTTGTGACGGCTACTTTATTGTGTTCTTTAAAGGTAAGGTCTTCCGACATGAGTACACCCAGATCCTTTACATTGCCTTTTCGTTCTATGTTATGATTTGCTGAGTTTTGTACGTGGTTTCGTTTTATATTTTCATTTTTTCCATAGCGCATGAGCTGGAACTTGTCTTCGTTAAACACCATATTATTTCTGTAGCCCATAGAAAGACCTGATCTACATCTGACTGGAGGTTCGCCGTGTCCTCTATGTTGCCTACTCTCATGAAGATCCTAGTGTCATCTGCAAAGGATGATACAGTGCTATAGGTTGTGTTCTTGTCTATGTCCGATATGAGGATGAGAAAAAGTACTGGAGCAAGCACAGTACCCTGGGGGACTGAGCTCTTAACGGTTGACGGGTGGATTTTATTTGTTGACTATTACACATTGGGTTCTGTTGGTCAGGAAATTGTAGATCCATCTGCCTACTTTTCCGGTAATTCCTTTTGAGCGCATTTTATGGCAATAACACCATGGTCACATTTATCAAAAGCTTTTGCGAAATCTGTGTAAATTACATCAGCGTTTTGTTTGTCTTCCATAGCATCTAATGCCATATCATAGTGGTCCAGCAACTGCGACAGGCAAGAGCGCCCTGTTCTGAAACCATGTTGTCCGGGGTTATGGAGATGCTGTGATTCCATGTATTTTGTGATCTTACTTCTTAGCACTCTCTCAAAATTTTTATGATGTGCGATGTTAGTGCTATCGGTCTGTAATTTTTGCCTCTGCCTTATTTCCTCCTTTATGAAGTGGTGCTATCTCTGCTGTTTTTAGTATATCAGGAATAACGCCAGTATCTAGGCTTTGTCTCCACAGAATGTGAAGGGCCTGCGATAGTGGTTTTTTACAGTTCTTGATGAATATGGAGTTCCAAGAATCCGGGCCTGGTGCGGAGTGCATAGGCATACTGTTTATGGCTTCTTCAAAATCCGTGGGGATAGGGTGACGTCTGATATATGATTTGATGTTGGTATCATATCCATGAAAAATTCATTTGGGTTATCGATCTTTAGTGCGTTTAATGGCTCGCTGAAGACAGAGTCGTATTGCTTCCTCAGTAGCTCGCTCATTTCTTTGTTGTCATCGGTGAAAGTTCCATCTTCCTTTCGCAGGGGCCCGATACTAGATGTGGTTTTTGATCTTGATTTTGCATAGGAGAAAAATATTTCGGGTTTCTCTCTATTTCACTGATGGCCTTTTGCTCTCTTTCCCTCTCCTGCGTTTTGTATGATTCTTGTAGCTTGAGTTCAATTTTTCCTATTTCGCTACCTAACCTTCTTCGCCGTTCCTGAGATAGGGTGCGACTCTCAAGTTGTACCGCGATTCGTTTTCTTCGCCTATATAGGGAACGACGTTCTCGTTCCAATCTGCATCTCTTCCTCTTTTTTCTTAGGGGGATGCGGTTTGTACATATTTCTAGTGCTACTGAGCTTATTTTTTCCAGGCACTGGTTCAGGTTCGCATTCCTAGCTGTTCTTCCCAGTTTATTTCTGTGAAGTCCTGGTTTATTTGCTCCCAGTTTATCTGTTTATTATTGAAGTTGAATTTGCTGAAATCTCCTCCACCGGGAATCTGGACTGGTTTTGAAGGTCTATTCCCCATGGTTGTCATAACTTCAATTAAGTTGTGATCTGAGTAACAGGTATTTGTAATCATTATGTTCCTGATCAATTCATCATTATTAGTGAAAATGAGGTCCAGCGTGTTCTCCTTCCTGGTTGGTTCTACTATTTGCTGGTTTAAGGCAAACCTGTCGCACATCCGTAGCAGGTCATTTGCATGTGCCTGTTCATTAAGGCTACTTCCTGGTATTCTTTCTGATATTACTGTATTAGCCAGGTGCTTCCATTTCAGGTGCCGTAGGTTGAAGTCCCCAAGCAGAATGATGTTCGGAGCTGGATTTGTGAGGTTTTCCAAGCAGTGTTCTACTTTCATTAGTTGGTCTTTAAACTGCTGAGGGTTTGCCTCCGGTGACTTATATACAAGGACAATAACTACATTTATAATCTCTATTTTGATTATCAGCACTTCCACCATATCATTCGAGGTGTTTAGCAGCTCAGTACAGATGAGTGTGTCTTTGATGTATAGGCTGACCCCACCCTGAAGCCGGTGTTTCCTATCACATCTGAAAAGATTGTACTCTGAGATCCATATTTCACCATCATGGTAGTCCTTTGTGTGGGTTTCTGTTAGGGCTGCAAACACTGCATTTGCCTCATGAAGGAGACCATCTATAAAGTGAACTTTGTTGGATTTGCGTGTTTTTATACCTTGAATGTTGGCAAATATAAATGATGTTATCGTGGTAGTGGAAGTGCTGGATGCCTTACTTGGTGTTAATATCTGAGGCTCTGGTAAGGGGGCCACTGTGTTTGCGTCCAGGGTGTGTTGTTTTCGAAGTGATTCGTCCAGTTTCGGTAGTGGGGCGAGTGTTGTGTGGTGTAGTACCTGTGTGTTTGTTGGTAATGTGTATTCCAGACTTGTGGGTATCTCCCTTCCCCTCTGTAATCCTGTGGTGGTTCCATCTGACTGTTCCTCTCTCTTATATTTTCTGCTCTGTTTCTGCCTTCCTCTAAAAAATTGCCAGTAGTGTCATACTGATTTTCCCGTCTATAACGCTGTGTACCTCTCACGTGGAATTCCGGACACTGAAGATTGTAGCATTTTTTGTCCCTAATTGAAAATTGACATAATTTGGGGTGGAAGTATCTACACCCTGTTCCAAAACGGCATGTACCCCTCGCCAACATGTTCCTGCATTTTCGAGGATGCAGAAAATGGCATTTTGTTCCTAATTTTCCATATTTGCATATTCCTTTAGCGTAGAATTTGCAAATGTGTTCCGGTTTTGCGTTTTTCAAGGTATTTATATCCGTGTCTGTCTTGTCTACCTCTTTATTGGAGCCATCTCCGCTTTTCGTCCCAATTCCTTCATTTATGCACTCTGTCTCACTGTTGCTCTCATCGTTTATATTACCTGACTCTGCAATATTGCTGCTATTATGTACTACAATACCTTCTTCCTCCACATTACTGCTGCGGTTCTCTAAACTATCTGTTCCTGGGTTTTGGTCGTTAACCAATGTTGTCTTATCCCAGTCTGCATATATCACTGGTAGCTTGTCTGTGAATGGTAATCTCTGTGACTCGGGAATGTTTTTCATCAGTTTAGTTATGTTCTCTAACATTAATCTGTCATCTTTGCAGACCCAGTAAATTCCTTGCCTTTTTGTGCATCCTGGAGATACTTCTGTACAGCCCAGGTGAAATCTCATGTTACAGATGCAACACGTTACGCCTACATTACGTTTTCCCAGTACTCCCGAGCACTCGCCACACCTCTCCATTGTCTGATGTATTGTTGTATTTGTGGTTTACTGTGTGGATCACTTGTTGATGTCAGTCCTTTTAACTCTTTATAAAGTTATATGTATATTTTTATATATTTAATATTTATAATACTATATGTATACCGTAGATTTGTAATATTATGTATGTTATTTTGTTCAAACTTTATGGCAGGTACTTAGCGTAGGGTAGCGAAGCTGGTCCCCGGTGCGGTACAGGTGACCTCTTGTCGTCCCAGGTTGATGTCACCAGTTTCCAGCTACTCGATTTATAACACTGATTTTTCTTTGCTTGTATTCTTACAAGGGATTTTCCGCCTAATTTCCGGCTTGCAATGGTGTTCACTCACTTTATTGCTAATTATTAGATTCACATTTCCATAGTACACTATATGATTTCCGTATTTTATCCCTGTAGGACGTGCCCTGGGGAAGGCACCGCCTTCTGATGTGTCGTGGGTCACCACTGAGGAGGTGGCACCATCTTTAGAAAACAATTGATGAGTGTGCGATGGGTCCACAAAGTCACTATCTGGCAACGGCGATGTGCTGCCCGGCACCTTATCCGGGGCAGTTGCCATGGCGTTAAAGACACAACACCTATATGCAGAGTATTATGGTACACTCACTCCACAGTGAACCACAAAGCAGCACATCAACAAATGGCCTATTCACAGGGTGGAAGGGGCCGCCAACCATCAAACAAGATCAGCAGAAATAAATCGGCCAGCCTGCATATATGAGGCTCTACTATTTTCAAGGTCACAGCGCACCTTGCAGGTTGGCGCGCAAAGATTTGAAGTTGGTGGCACACATGCATAAGTATCTGCTTAACATATACTTAACACTCGACAAAAACTTGACATACACAGGCAACAAACCGTAGTACTTGAGAGCTGGCGGAGAGATGTGCAAGAAGCATGTTGATCATGAAGGCGTTCCTGGCATAATATCCTCATTCCCTGGCCGGGCGAGGAGCTAGGCCTAACAGAGCGTGCCACACCAGTGCCCTTACACTTTGTATATTCACACAGGTTTGTAATTAAAGTTTCTAACCACACTCAATCGTCACAGCACTATTTCACATCAACTAATGTAGAATTGGGAGAGTTAAAGCATGACTCAAAGTATCTCCACTGAACTGAGGCTGCATTGTTTCGTGGTCACTAACGTCTTCGATCGAAGAACAAGGCAAACACGGCTCTTACTCACATATTGAATTATTTAATAATGATAATTAACATAAATCGAAGGACCACCCACTTTTGCAAAAAGAGGGAAAACAAAAAGATAATTATATATTTGACACTATAGAACCAGTGCCTATGTATGGTAATTGATTTAACAATCACTTTAATCAATTAATAATACAGTCTATTCATTGTCTTTAAGTTAAAGCCTCAAATGTCAACATTGGGGGTTATTTCTAGAAGTTCATATATCTAGGAACCAGTGTGGTTCGTCACTAGTTCATTAAAAGGTTAGTAACATGGCAAAACTGAACTAGAATGTAAATTCAAGATATGACATATTAAATAATTAATGTATTGAAAGATTATTAAATCTTAAGAAATAATAAATGTAGATTCATTAAACACCGAGTGATAAATTCTTGCGTTAGATTATTCCTCCTAACTATCCTATATATGAGTTTATATATAGAAACTACTAATAACCTTATTCAAATTTCTACGAAAACATATGCCTTAGCTGTAAAACGACTTCATTAAGACCGTTTCGTAACTCATAATTCGTTTCGTTTCGTAATACTGATAAAAGTAGAGAACCTTATTCAATTCTCTAACATATTGGTAATAATATGTCTTGCTAGACAATATCTGACGCAATACTGCCTCTCGATGTGGTGAGAATTTCAGCAAATGATGCGCAGATAGAAATAGTAATTTATATTAGTACTACAGTTGGTAGGGTTAACTGATACTGTAATTAATATACAACAGTAGTGTATTGTGGTACAATAGAGATGTATCAGGGTTGGAAATTTCCAACACTTTATATCATAGAATAATTTTATTTAGTTTATGCTAACACCTATGCAACCACTGTTAGATTTTGATGATTTAAAGATAATGTATTTTGATATTCGTTCTAGTAGTTATGATGTGAATATGATGTGGTGGGATAAATATTTATATTATTTATTTTTAGAGTATGAAGAATGTGATGTAAAAAAAGATAATGAAGTTAAAAAGTGTATTCAGGTAGGCTTTAATGGAACTCTATATCTATCAGTGCTCAAATGGGTCTGTAAAATTTGACTAGGGTAAAAAGTTAATACAAATGTGGCGTTTTGTTTAGCCTCTCTTCTGAACATAAAAAACCTGATGATGCACCGCAACAAACTATGGGGCATATAATATAACACCCATTAATATAGGCATCCGAAGCTAATAAATATTGTTGTGAGGAGACGAGTACATGTCCTGTCGTCAATATTTGCTCTCACGATAATTCAAACATGAGAAAACAGTGGATTATTGTAGTTGAAGAAAAATATGTAGTAGAAGCAGTTGGAATATCTGAAGGACAAACAAAGGAAGACTAGTGTAACAAGTTGGTGCAGCCTAATAATGATGGCCTACTTAGCAAAGAAAGTGGGCTGGTGTTTGACTATCATCACTTCATATATTATTTACGGTCAGGTGACAAGTGAACTGCTAAATTTAAACTTAATAACCATCTCCTGAATAATATGTAATTTGAACCGTTTTCCGAGGCGTAAAAGGAGGATAACCTGGTCCATTGTACCGGCCAGCTTTGTTGAAAGAAACCAAATGGACCAAATAAATATACAAAAAGTCTTAGGATGAACATACAATACATTCTGCATATTATGGACTATTTGACTCGGTGTTACTTTTCACAGTAAACATCTGTGTAAGGTAAGAGGAGCCACCAATAAAATCAGCAAAGACTTCTTAAGAACTGAAATAAAATTGTTTATGAATTGGAAATTTTTTTAACAAGATAAAAAATAAAAACTTTACACGTTTAAAACTTTACACTGGATGTATTTTGCTCCTTGTAGATAAATAGCATATAAAATACATAATATGAGGCACATGTGCACACCAATATAATCTTTACCATATAATAAAAAGTAATTACCATCTTCTCCGTGTGTTAGTGGGCCAAGTCAAAGATTCACATGTCAAATCCACGTAAATGGATATAGAGCTTATGCCAAGGATCCACTTGTATTTCTGATGATGATACAAGCATCTGACGAGGAAAAAGAAGCTCTAAGAGAGATGACATGAGAGCCGATGGGATACAGATCCCGTTATCGTCGTACAACAAACTTTATCGAGCTGCAGAAGAAGACCTCTTGACATTGCAACATTATTTCAATCGGCATTATTACTTTAGGTACATGATGTTTGATAACATACAGTGGGAATTAATCATCGATCATATTGCTTTCAAAATATAATTATATAGTAGCAAATGGTCTGAATACGCATATCAAAAGAATTTTACACTCGCCTTATTGTTTGAAGGAAAACAAATATATTTACAGTGGCACATCGACGTTCAACAGTCCCTACTGTTACCAGATCGTTCGTTACGGCTCGTAACCCTGTACAGCATTAAGAAACTTGTTGTCTAGGGACATGTTAGAATTGCTGTAATATAGAGCGGGTCACCAGTGTAACCACATGATTGGAACAAGCAAGAATAAAGTATTTCCCCCTTAGGACTGAAGAAATATACATATAAATTATATTACATATATTAACAATAATATAAATACAATATTATTTATATAGCACAGATGGACAAGATCACTTATAAAAGCAAATTAAAGTATTGTCTCTCCTATAATATAAAGGTATATGTATGTGTATGGCAAAACAAATATTAAGACTTATCTCCAAGTTGTTATCTCTCCTGTCCCGTGCGAGTTACTGACTACTAAAACTGCGGGAGTCAAAAACGTTGCTTCTGCCCTGCGGAAAATTGCCAAACTAACATTATTTAATTAAACTTACATGGAGCAAAATAATGTGACAAGAGTAATCTTAAAGTAACTTCGTAAATGGTCAGAATAACATGCATAACAAAAATGATGTAATTAATAATACATGCAGTAATTAAAATAAAATAACAAAGGGAAATATTGGCAACGCTCCCCCGCCACCAGGAACTAGAAGTTTCTCACGGAATGTTGCCCCCCAATGTTCAAACAATTACAGAATTCCCATCAGTGATTCCTACTGATGATCATAAATAAAACCACTTTCCCACGAAATCAACCGTGAACCAACAAAGAGAAATCATCGTTCCCACGGGTGGAAAAGTTAGGCTTAATTCAACATATAAATCAGGCAGCACATATCTTACATACAAGTAAAGAATATTTAGATGTACATATAATCAGATAAAACAAGGCATATATATAAGTACAAATTAATGTAGAAGTACAAATTAACGTATTTAATTACGTAGCTTATAGAGGTACGTAACACCTACTTACTAATTTTCAATCCCAATTTCATCGTAAAACGTGACTCGATATACAATTTTACCTCGATTAACATGTGACTGTTTATCGACCAAGTAGCTGCTAATACACTTGTAGAAGAATTTAATTTTATTGTGTATTTTTATAACGTAAAAGTAATTATTATATATATCACGTCATGAGTCACAAGAGTCAATGTTAAGATTCTATCTAAAAAAAATAAGTTGTGAAGATATCACAGTATTGTGAAGATATCACAGTAAAGAATGTTAGCATGTCCCTTATGTCTTCCATATGCCAACAAGAGTCCTCAATGAAGGGATACATACTTTATTGTAACTAGAACAAGAACACACAGAAGAGAAAAAACTTTAAAATTATGTAGATAAAAAAAAGAATGATTAGAAATATGTAAAAAAAATTTACTGAGCCCCACACATAAACTATTTGGTTAGAGAAAAGGTTTTGATTTAATTTCTACTCCCCTGATATATTTACATATAGTGTATATATTTTATATTATGTGGGATTTAATGTACTTGATAATTTAGAATACTTAGAATTCTAGATATGTGAAAGACAATAACGAACAGAAATAGGTTTCATTACCAAATTATATTATAATAAAGCTGTAAATTAAGTAATTTCTATATACAGTGACACCTCGATCTATGACAGTCCCTACTTACGAATTTTTCGAACTACGATCCCAATTTCGTCCAAAATTGTGACTATTTACAACCTTAACCTCAATTAGCCAGCGACTTTGTGCCTACCAAGTAGCCGCCTAATGCACTTGTAAAGAATTTCATTTTTTGTGCCTTTTTTTAACAAAGTAATTATTATAAGATTCAACTCAAGAAAATAGTTGTGAATAGAGGTAGTAATAGAGACTGTCCCTTATGTCTTCCATGAGCCAACAAGAGTCCTCAATGAAGGTAAGAGATTGTTAGGTTCCTTGACCTCTGGGTATGATTACTCTGTTGCAGTGGTTAGAAAATCTATGATAATACGGCCTTGCCTACTTACGTGTCTAGGGGGAAATAAATGAAGCCACTGCTTATTTAACAAAGGAATATACTTAAAGTAAGGGTAACAACAACATACAAATATATAAATGGAAACAAGGCAGCCAGAAATATTAATGCATCACAATACAAAACAATATCCGTATACAAACACAGATCAATATATTACAACTAAATGGATAGATGGGTAATGCAACAATGGTTCTAACCAGGAAATCAACTAATGTTACTGAACAATAACAGGGACACAGGCTTAACTCCACAAACATGTCCACGCCAGCCAGTTCCACCACACGACTGCATTGCTCGAACATGCACGGCATTACGTCTACAATTTACCAACTAAAAAACCCACATGAACCTTTAGAATACCTGGTAACAGAGTAATACTAAAGAACATAATTACAACTAACTTATATGTATATAACATTGCTAATGTGTAAATAAGAAATAAGTACAATCAATAAACAGGAATAATTACAAGGTGAATCAGTGACGCTAGTGGATACACTGCACGAAATACTGGAACATCCCAATATGGTCATCCCCCCCCCATGAGACACCACGGTCTCCCCCCACAGGACTGAACATGCAATAACCTTAACAAATGTTCAATACAGGCACACTACAGCATGCTACATTTAAATCAAACGTATATGTACTGGGACATAATTGGATACATTGTTTATTTAATTAAATGAGGAAAGAAAATAATTGACATACATATTTATCATGATGAATGTTAGTCAAAATATGGATTGTAACATCCCTCCCTGTCCTAAAAGAAAAATGAAATTAACTGAAGGTTAATTTCATTTTTTGACTACATTAGGGTATAGCATTGAGTACTCCAACAACACAAAATCAGTGTATAAACAATCAATTAAATGAAACACATGAAATAATCAAAAGGTGAAGGCATCCTCATGTTAGAACAATCACATTAGGGCACTGCAATGGGGAATCCCCTGGATAAGGCATCAACAAGCATTTTGCCTTCCAGGGATATGTCTAATTTACTGTTGAACTCTTGTAAAATCAAAGACCACCTAAGAATTCTTTGGTTCTTACAATTCATGGAGTTAATGAATGTCAGTGGATTATGATCTGTGTATATGACAACTTGATTACTAACAGGTATGTTCAAACTTCTTAACCACAAAATCAAACAAATAACTTCCTTCTCTGCCACAGAATAATTAGTTTGTGCCGTATCAAATT